>JAAOOA010000228.1:397500-477500 GCA_012861695.1 Trematomus loennbergii
CCATTAATTCCTCTGAAATTACACCAAAAATACATCGTTTTTACGTAATTGATCAAGTCTGGACGTTCCCCCTGTCCCTGAAGTGTGCGCACAATGTTTGAATTTTCCAAACCATATCTTTTTAAATGTCGTTTTCTTAATATATTCCAGGAGGACGTGACGAAGCAGTGGCTGGTGAGGAAGCAGCGCAGCCAGAAGACGGTGAGTGCGTTTCAAAGTCTGCTGGCATGCATAATGAACGTCTCCTGATTAAAGGACAAAACCTGACGAGCTGCTTTCATTCCAGCTAATCAGGATCGATGAAAGGCTTGTGTGTGAAAGTGATGATTGTAATGATGTCTTTCTTCCTGCAGACGCTGCACGATACATCCCCCACAGCGGTGAGTAGGAACTGTTGTGAAGGAGGGATTATACTGAAATGAAATCACAGCGACTGGAGTTACGTGATCTTAATCATCCGTATATCACATTATATTTACCCTAATAATGTGTTAAATAATGCACATCTTTGGGAATGCATCTCTGCACACTACTCTTCAACATTTGTTATTGATTATTTATCATTGAGGCACAGTAAGCACCTTTAAATCTGCAATGTTAATGGAGATATATTTTACGTGGTTTTTTTCAGAGCAATTTGTCATATTTTATTGTAATTTTTGCTATATTAGGATTTCTTTTACACTTGTTGTTTTAAGTAGTATTTGTACTTTTTGTATTTATTAACATTTTCTTTCAATATTTGCACTTGTTTTTCCATTGTATGCAGCTTTTTACACCAAATGACGATAATATGAAGTGGGCCAAAAACTCCCCTATGGTGTATATATATGTGTATATATATATATATATATATATATATATATATACATCACAAGGCAGGTAGTTATTAAAACAGCTGGCGGTTGATTTATTAGTTAATAACTCATCTTTGCAGCTTCACGGTGGTTTGAAATGTTGAGAGTATAAAACATATTTATTATACTCTTGCTTTAAAGACTTCTTCTCTTCTTTACAGTGTGGAACTGGATCTGTGATGCTGCAGGTAAGAAAACACTTTAAAACATCTGTGTGCTTCAAAATAAACCACTTTTTAATGATATTAAAATAAATCAAACAATGTTGTGTATTTTAAAAGCTGCCACTACTACTTATTTTAATTTGCTTTACATTTTAACACCAAGAAAGAGATTTATATTAGATTAGGTTCAACTTTATTGTCATTTGGCAGGGTACAAGATGTATCTAACAAAGAGTGCATATAGTGCATGAACTCATGTACTATATAAATACAGAAGGTTCAGTATGTACCACAGCAGTGGGTCCCAACCTTTTTCAACTCAGGGCCCACTTAAGAATCTAAAAAGTCCGCGGCCACATTCAACCATAAACAATACGAGGCTAAATACAGTTCTGATTGGTCGATTCAGAACATGTGACACGTTGTTAATCCAGTAGAACAGACCGCTGTCAAGGATTTATAATGACCATTGCTAAGGACTGTAATGACCGTTGCTAAGGACTGTAATGACCGTTGCTAAGGACGATCAAGAAAGAGAAGGAAAGGAGGTTCAAAAAAAAGAAATCTTAATAATGAAAATGTTCCACACAAATCATGTTTTGCAAATGATTTGGCGGCCCTCTTGCAATGCGGCCCGCGGCCACAGGTTGGGACCCGCTGTACTACAGCATTAGTAATGCCATAAATGTAAATATCTGGAATACACCGAGGATAAGTGGATTTCTTTTTTGTGTTTCTCCCACAGAGGAAGTGAAGCTTGACTCGGACTCGGCGAACCCGGACCTGATCATCTCCAGCGATGAGAAACGGATGCGTTGCGGCCTCGAACATCGAGACGTCCCTCGGTGCCAGCGGCGCTTCAACGGCTGGTGGTGCTCCGCGGGCCAGGAGGGATTCACCTCGGGACGCCATTACTGGGAGGTGTGTGCGGGAATCCATTTATCAAACGTGAATAAAGAATGAATCATCGAGGTGGGAAGTAGTGGAGTACAAATACTTCGTTACTGTACTTAAGTACATTTGTCTGGTATCAGTACTTACTCCACTACTTTTTACTTTTACTTCTTACTTTTTAACACAAATACCTGTACTTTCTACTTTTTGCACTACTTCTTATTTTGTATTTTTGTATTTATTCTATATGTTGGATTGTTGTAGGAGCTCAGGTCAGAATCATTTCATTGCCATTTCTACACTGTAGCTTTGTGCATATGACAATAAAACCTTTAAAACCTTTGAAATTGAAATTTGAAAAAAACATTAGCAAGTAAGAATCACACACTGAATGTCCTCTTCCAACATGAGAGTACACATGATACACAAAGCTATCCAACTGTAGCTGTGAACATGACAGGATGTATGATTACCTAGAAGAGCATCAGGACTGTTTGAGGCATATGATAGCTATGTGATTAACATGATGATTCAGCCTCTATGGAGATAGACATATGACAAGCATGCTCATTTCTGACGTGGAGCTAATCTGAAGTAAACATTGAATACTGCTTTCTATTCCTCCATCTTGTGACTGTGTAACTCCCTCTCTGGATATCAGCATGTGAAGGACACTGTTCAGGAACTAGTTGATGCTCTGTATGTGATGACTACTTCCATTCTGGAGAGGATCACAGATACATGGATCCTGAGATTGAAGCTCAAGCCGGGGACGAGTGATTATTAACATTTTTAAGTCATTCATTTTTTAGATGTTGAGAAAAAGTCAGATTGTTTGATTTTTGAGAAAAAAGTCAGATTTTTTTTTTAAAAGTCAGAATGTGGAGATTTTGAGAAAAAGTCATAATTTTGAGAAAAGTCATAATTTTGTGATTTTTTTGAAAAAGTCCGATTTTTGGGGGATTTTTTGAAAAAGTCCGATTTTTGGGGGATTTTGAGAAAAAGTCAAAATGTTGAGAAAAAGTCAGATTTTTTTAGAAAAAGTCAGATTCTTTAAAAAAAATCAGATTTTTGAGAAAAGTCAGGATTTTGAGATTTTGTGGAAAAAGTCAGGATTTTGAGAAAAAGTCAGAATGTTGAGAATTTTGTACATGACAGGATGTACTGCTTTCTATTCCCATGTTGTGACTGTGTAACTCCCTCTCTTGGATATCAGCATGTGAAGGACACTGTTCAGGAACTAGTTGATGCTCTGTATGTGATGACTACTTCCATTCTGGAGAGGATCACAGATACATGGATCCTGAGATTGAAGCTCAAGCCGGTGACCAGGGATGTTTTTCTAACATAAATGAGCATAATATTTTTCTGTTACAGGTGGAAGTCGGGCAGCGTGACTGGAGGCTCGGCGTGGCGAAAGCGTCCGCGGTGAGGCAGGGTTACAGATCGCTCACCACAGATTCGGGATATTTAACCCTCCGTCTGGAAAGGGGTTTGGATCTGAAGGCGCTGACGGTGCCCGCGACGCCCCTGACCCGCATCCCACTGCCCAGGAAAGTGGGCGTTTACCTGGACTACGAGCAGGGCCAGCTGTCCTTCTACGACGTGGAGAAACGCTCGCACCTTTACACCTTCAACGACACGTTCACGGAGGAGCTGTTCCCCGTGTTCGGAACCGTGGAAGTGGTCAACGATCTGGTGATCCGGCCGGCGGACGTCCGGCAGCCGTGCCTCTGCACCGGGCCCTGCCTCTGGACCTGAACCCCGAAACGCTTTTGATTGTGCTTTGATTCTGCTGCTAGCGAATACGAAAAACTTGTGCGCTGGTTTGGGACGTAAGAAGCGTTCACATCGGAGATTTGCATCGCTTCATTCGCACGAGTTTGACCTGCGGCATCATTTGTGGATACCAGCGTCAAACAACAAAATAAACATATTTTGCAGGGATTTAATGTTGATACATGTATCAAAATGATCCCGAAATGACTCAGACTGATACCAATTCGTACATACAACGAGTTAACGAGTGTGTTCGCAAGATGGCAGGGAAAAAAACGTTCAAATATTTTCTGAATGGAGGTCGGCTGCTATTGAATAGGCCTACAAAATCTTGTGCGCTGGTTTTGGACTTAAGGAGTATTCCCAACGGGAAGATTTGTGGTTACCAGCGTCACAACTAAATTTACATATTTTGCAGGGTTTAATTGTAATTCAATTGCATTACTACTTTACTGATACCAATGAGTACATACAATGATTTAACGAGTGTGTCCGCAAGATGGCAGGGAAAAAAAACTTTAAAATATTTTCTGGATGGAGGTCGGCTGTTAATGAATATGATTCTTGTTCGCTGGTTTCGGCTAATGCTGCGTTTCCTCAACTCAACTAGCTTCAACCTTTTTTTTAATATAATGCTGACTTCTGATTAGCAGCCGAGTTCAAATCCTCTAAAAAGCAGCCTTGTCTTTACCTGGAAGGACATATTTGTATCCAATAAGCTTTGAAAAAGGTTTAAAAGTTCTCGAACCACAAGGATACATACACCTTTTGTTCCATTTTCAGTGAAAACATAACACCAAGATTGTAGTTGCAAGGTCTTTGTGCCACTTATGTTTAATTATTGCTTTTTTGTATTACTCTAGAGATGCAGAATAACGCAAGCAGCTACTGAAGAGCCTCAGTGCAGATAATTACAGACGCATGTGAAGAGTGTATTCTCCTGCAACATTTGTCAGCCTTGTTTCTGCAGCTGTGTTAATGTCCATGTTACTGCGTGCAGCTATTTGTCCTCAAACTTCAATAAATTAACACTTGGGTTTTGTTTAAAATCTTTATTTTTTTGCAATAGAGTACAAAACAAATGCAAAAAAGTGCTCAACTGTTTAAAGGTAGTCATGCATGTTGTTAAATGAAACTGAGAGCTGGTGAAATATTCAAACATGTGTCCACATCAACTTTTCTTAATGAAATATCCTCTCAAATATGTTTACAGAATCCCTTTCAACCATCAATGTGAAGCCAAAATACAGTAGGAGTTGCATTGAAGCAAATACAATCTTTCCGTCTTTACATACCATGTCTCTTAAATTCCTTATCTATTTGAAATGCAAAAAATACAAAAGCCTTGCAGAGTAAGAACGCATATCAACTTAAAGCAGTCTATACCACGTTTAAGTATAAAACATCTTTAAAAAACAAAAAACATGTTATATTCAAAAGGTTTTTGATAATTTGTTTTGTAAAATCATGCGTGTCAGTAGGAATTGTGCATATAACTACATTTGGCATTTTATTTAATGTCAATCTGCTTAAAGGTATAATTTATAACATTTCTGCTTTAAAATGTTTAAAAACCACTGGACTTTGTTTGTTTTCAAAGAAATGTGTAATTTGAATGAAGCTATCTGCGTTTCCTCGCCCCTTTGAGCAAGAGTCTGCGTTGTCTACCAGAAGCTGTCATAAATGTACTATTTATCCAGTTTAAGCCACATTCTTACCACACGCTTTTAATATCTTGGTGCTTTTTAACTATATATTTGAACCAAATGAAGGATTTTAGACATGGGATGCCTGGATCTGAAGTTATCAGAGTAACGATCTGAGCTAACGTTAGCTACAGCCAAACTGCATTGGGAAACACTGGTTTTAAACCTTTAAACTAGTATATTATGTATTCTTACTGGTTTTAATCACTGGGGCTGCTTGTTTGTGAGAGAAGGAGACCTGTAAGGATAATGTGGCCACTGATTAAAAACTTTTGAATGTCTGGATCTTAAGGAGTCAGAGAAACAGGCTGAAACAGGCTAAGCTAACATTAGCCTTTTATCTCGTAGCCTCTCCACCTTCCTGTCCACCCTGGAAATACTGAATTTAAAACAAACTGCTTTATTCTGTATTTCAACTGTTTTAATAACTAAGACGAGAGGAGGAGACCTGTAAGGATAATTTGGCTCCTCATTAAAAAAACTTCATAACTTATCAGAACCAGAAAAGGGTGAGCTAATGTTAGCATTTAGCTCGTAGCTTCTCTACGAAATACTGAAGTAAAACAAACTTCTTTATTCTGTATTTCAATAGGTTTAATAACTAAGTTGAAAGGAGGTAACCCGTCAGGATAATTTGGCTTCTGATGAAAAATACTTCTGAATGTCTGGATCTTAAGTACTCAGAGCTAAGCTAACGTTAGCATTTAGCTCGTAGCCTCTCCACCTTCCTGTCCACCATGGAAATACTGAATCGAAAACAAACTGCTTTATTCTGTATTTCAACTGTTTAAATAACTAACGGGAGGAAGAGACCTGTAAGGATAATTTGATTCCTGATTAAAACAACTTCTGAACATCTGGATCATACGTTATCGGAGAAACAGAAAAGGCTGAGCTAACGTTAGCATTTAGCTCGAAGCCTCTCCAGGAAATACTGAATTTGCTTTAAAACTGCTTTATTCAGTGTTTTTTCAGAAGAGACAATTCATTAGAAACTCCCATGATCCCAGCTACTTCACTTCTACGCATTTTGTTATTGTGTGGATAAAAAGCCCACTAGTGGCAGAAAAATAATTAGGTTACATATGAAAGTTTAAGTAAAAAATCATATAAAGTATTAAATATGCTTTGAAAAAAACGCACTTTTAATATAATACAAATCTATGCACAAAAGTCCCAGATAAACCACTTTAATACTCAGGATTAGACCATTTTGGTAAATAATGATTAACCATCTGCAAAGAGATGCATTTAAACAGACTGTACTTTTGAATGCCTCCTCGTAAAGACAGGGTGAGTAACTTTGGATTAATTCAGTTTGATTACTGCTGATTTAAAGCCCCGGTGGGAGAAACCACAAATAAAATCAAAAGCAACAGTGAAAAAAATGTGGAAATTGATGGAAAAGTGGCAACAGTTTGTAACAGACGACTACATTTTTGTTTTTTTAAAAACATGTTTTGGTCCCAAAGCCTCACTTAAACACACAGGTATAAAGATACACACTGATAATGTATGAGCGCTCTTTGTAAAAGAGAATCTCAGATATGATTCCTCATCATGTTGAACTATTTTGGCTGTGAAATGTTGGGTTATTAAGATTCATAAAACATCTTGGTGACGGTGGTTCCTCCCATGACGCTCCTCTGAACGACCTCCTTGGTGACCTGCCGGGTCACGATCCGCTCGACTCCATGTGCTGTGTGGTCGTCATCATGCCGTCACCTAGAACAAAAGAGCATTATTATTAAAGAGTGGTGCAGGAATAATAATGATAATGATAATACATTTGATTTATATAGCGCTTTCCTGGTGCTCAAAGCGCTTTACAAGAAAGTAAAGGAGAAAAATAACAACAAAAGTAAAAAGTGCTAAGCTAGGTGGAATAAGGGCGAGGGGTTATTGGATTAGGAGTGAAACGCAAGAGTGAAAAGGTGAGTTTTGAGGGATTGTTTGAATGATGTGAGAGTGAATGAGTCCTAAAACCTGGAAATTAGTCAGCATTTAACAATTCTGGAAATCGATGTTTAAAAAAAAATGTGACACTGGTGGATTTAAGAAAATGCGGTTGCTAACAAGTGTATAAATGAGACGACTAAACGTCATCATGCCCAACATTAGCCACCTTTAGCTTAGCGGTGGTGACGTGAAGTCATGTGACCGTGCTGTAGTTCCTTTATAGCCCAACATTAGCCTCCTTTAGCTTAGCGGTGGTGACGTGAAGTCATGTGACCGTGCTGTAGTTCCTTTATAGCCAACATTAGCCTCCTTTAGCTTAGCGGTGGTGACGTGAAGTCATGTGACCGTGCTGTAGTTCCTTTATAGCCAACATTAGCCACCTTTAGCTTAGCGGTGGTGACGTGAAGTCATGTGACCGTGCTGTAGTTCCTTTATAGCCAACATTAGCCTCCTTTAGCTTAGCGGTGGTGACGTGAAGTCATGTGACCGTGCTGTAGTTGCTTTATAGCTCAACATTAGCCTCCTTTAGCTTAGCGGTGGTGACGTGAAGTCATGTGACCGTGCTGTAGTTGCTTTATAGCCAACATTAGCCTCCTTTAGCTTAGCGGTGGTGACGTCCTTTATAACCTTTATAAAATGTGCTTTTTACTTCAAAAACCATAAAGTGTTGTCAATATGTTGAGATTATCCCGATGATCAGCCGAATATTATGTGTATTATTAAGTGTAAAAGATAGGTAACCAATAGTCCTTTTTTTTTAAACACATGAAAGTTTCAGTGTATAATTGACATACGATTGACACATACAATTTTATTTCAGATACTTTTTGAAGGTGTTCATTTGTACCTGAGTAGTAGGGGTCGTTGATCATGGTGTGCGAGACGTTGGTCAGAGTACTGACATCTGTCGGCAACTGGAAAACTTCTCTCCTCGACATCGACTGGCTGTCGTACTGAGACATATCGCCTATAAGGAAAGAGGAAGGAAATAAATACTTAGATTACATTAATGCACTAGACAAGTGGTTCCCAACCTCTAACAGTAATACAATGTTAAATGTATTTCACCTCCGTCCTGAGACTCGATGGTGATGATGCCCTCCCTCTCGGGTCCGAAGCCCTGTGTGGTTCGAGCCTGGACTTTGAATTTGTACGGGACGTTTTCTGTGAGGTTCGGGACGGTGAGACTCGTCTCAGAGCTGTCTCCGTTCACCTGAAGGAGCGGACGTCTCCTGGAAGAACAACACAGAACATGTGTTTCAGAACAAAGATACATGGGAACCAAACAAATGGAAGAACTAACTGCATAAGTGTGTATTTGTTTCTTAGAATTTCTTGAAAATTGACTTCTTTTTTCGTAATTTGATAAAAAATGTTATGATTAGAGTTCTTTTTCAGAATGTGACTTTTTTCCATAATTTAGAATTTTTTCTTTTTCTTGGAACTTGAATTTTTTTTCAGAATTTTACTTTTTTCATAACTTTATTATTTTTTTTATAATATAGGGAATTCGTTTTTTTACTTTTGGTCCGAATTTTCCCTTTGTTCTTCAGGGTTTGACTCACCTCCACCGTGCAGCTGCTCGCAGGTCACGATGTATCCCAGGATGTCTCCATTGGGTTTCCTTGGTTTGTCCAGCTGAGATGCAGAGAGTCTGGACTCAGAGCCGTGAAGACCAGCGGACCCGGAGCACTCGGTACTGAGGGTGAACGGAGAACCTACAGCCAACAAACACATTTTACTTCTAGTTACTGTATGAAAAAGTTTTGGTATCCAAGAATTTGTGACCTAAAAACCTTGAAAAAAGCATTGAAACAAAAATAAAATGAAACTAACAAATATTATTTTTATAATGTCTGAATGCTTTTTTGAAATGCCTTGTTGTTGAAATGTACTATATAAATAAAGCCGGCTTGCCTAAAACTCGTAGTGATGTTGGCCCCAAAATACAGAAGAGACAAAGTCGCATAAAACAGATGATTTTCTTCTAATTTCACTTTTTCCTCACAATTTCACTTCAAAACTGCGCTTCATACAGTTCTTGAGTACAGTTTTCAGTACAGTTCTTCAGTACAGTTCTTCAGTACAGTTTTCAGTACAGTTCTTCAGTACAGTTCTTCAGTACAGTTCTTCAGTACAGTTTCTTCAGTACAGTACTTGCAGTAAATGTACTGTGCAATTACCTGGCATGGGGCACAGTGGGCTCTTTGGGTCCACAGCGGACTCGATGGTGATGACTCCCTCCTCTCAGGTCCCCAGCCCTCCTGACTCTGAGCCTTCACTTTAAACAGGTACGAGTTGTTGGGAAGCAGATCCTGGATCAGCACCGCGTTCTCCGCCGGGTTCCCAACGCTGATGCGATTCACCTCACCTGCAGGGGAGGAAACAGAAATCAGCTTAACGGAAGAGGTAATGTAATTGTTAGAAAACATCACTGGTCCCCGTAGTCCTCACATACAGAGCATCAACTAGTTCCTGAACAGTGTCCTTCACATGCTGATATCCAAGAGAGGGAGTTACACAGTCCACAAGATGGGGAATACCGGTTTTCTTCTAAGTAATCATACATCCGTCATGAACAAAATACTGAGTCACAAATGTTGGTTTTTGACTATTTCTCAAAATTCTGACTTTTTCTCAAAATTCTGACTTTTTTCTCAAAATCTAAAAATTCTGTATTTTTATCAAAATCACAAAATTCTGACTTTTTATCAAAATCTCAAAATTCTGACTTTTTTTATCAAAATCTCAAAATTCTGAATTTTTTCCTCAAAATTCTGACTTTTTTTTCAAATTCTGACTTTTTTCTCAAAATCTCTAAATTCTGACTTTTTACTCAAAATCTCTAAATTCTGACTTTTTACTCAAAATCTCTAAATTCTGACTTTTTTCCCCAAAATCTCAAAAAAGTAATCATCACATCAGCGCATCAACTAGTTCCTGAACAGTGTCCTTCACATGCTGATATCCAAGAGAGGGAGTTTACACAGTCACAAGATGGAGGAATAGAAAGCAGTATTCAATGTTTACTTCAGATTAGCTCCACGTCAGAATGAGCATGCTTGTCATATGTCTATCTCCATAGAGGCTGAATCATCATGTTAATCACATAGCTATCATATGCCTCAAACAGTCCTGATGCTCTTCTAGGTAATCATACATCCTGTCATGTTCACAGCTACAGTTGGGATACCTTTGTTATCATGTTACTCTCATATTGGAAGAGGACATTCACTATTTTCCCAACAGTAATGAAGCCAGGACATTAAATTAACTCTGTGAAAATCTTCCCTGTCAAGATTTTAACAAAGGTTGTTTTTGTTGTAAATTCAACTCCTGTTGGGTGTGGACGAAAGGACAAAACACATTGGGAATTCTTTATGACAGAACAGGAAAACCATTATTTGTTTGCAGCCTTATTGTACCTCCACTGAGCAGCTGGTAGAGAACGCAGTATCCCGTGATGTCCTTCTCACAGTGAGGCTCCTGCCAGCTGACTTTCAGGGCCGTCGGGCCGAGAGCCGAAAACACGAGTCGGCTGGGAGTGTCTGGGACTCCTGGAGAGACACGAGCGTCTGAAGAGAGACAAACACACACCTTAATGAATACCAGAGAGGGCAAAAGTACACACATCCTTCACTCAAGTAGAAGTACAGATACTCGTGTTTAAAAATACTCTGGTAAAAGTAGAAGTACTGACTAAACTTCTTTACTCAAGTCAAAGTAAAGAGGCTTTGAAATGTACTTCAGTAAAAAGTACCCATAACTAGCAGCTGTTTTAAAGAGTACCTGACCTCCCTTTATATTAATAGAACAATAATGTCATTGTTAGCTAATGAATGTTTCCATGCTGAACAACGGCAACATGACAACGTTTTCATTGGTCCCTCTTCTTTAGAGAAGACCAGGAAATGATGGATACACGGATCGTGTTCAAATCAATAGGCACGCAATGACTCTAAATAATAATGATCACGCCACCAAACACACATTCAAACTAAAGGAACCAGCCTGTTTGGGAAATGTGAGAAGTAGAAAGTACAGGTATTTGTGTTCAACATGTGAGATAGAAAGTACAGGTGTTTGGGTTCAACATGTAAGAGTAGAAAGTACAGGTGTTTGGGTTCAACATGTAAGAAGTAGAAAGTACAGGTATTTGTGTTCAACATGTAAGAAGTAGAAAGTACAGGTGTTTGGGTTCAACATGTAAGAAGTAGAAAGTACAGGTATTTGTGTTCAACATGTAAGAAGTAGAAAGTACAGGTATTTGTGTTCAACATGTAAGAAGTAGAAAGTACAGGTATTTGGGTTCAACATGTAAGAAGTAGAAAGTACAGGTATTTGTGTTCAACATGTAAGAAGTCAAAGTAAAAAGTCGTCAGAATTTTTTTTAAACTGCTATATAAATATAGCTGTATTGTATTGTATAAAAATAAAATGTGTTTTTAGTGGCAAGATATTTAAAGAGGAGATCAGAAAGACATAGGTAAATGTATTTCTTATTTCGGTGTTGGACCCTGAAGGCAGCATCTCCCTGGTTCAATGGAATCTTTCCGTTGGATTTTTGCAGAAAATAACAATTCCTGCACCACTCACTCTATGAAGATGATAGCATAGCATTTCACACCCATGCGTTGCAGACTCACCCTGCAGCACCCTGTCCAGACTATAAAGCGCTTCGTTGACGTCTGAAGACCCGTCCGAGCTCTGGAGCCCTGAGAGAGGCTGTAGCTGAACTGAGAGCTGCTCTGCGACGCATTGTAGCCGAAACCACCTGATGGCGCATTGAGCAGAGGAGGAAGCCAAGGAAAAAGATGGAGGGAGCAAGGTAGAAGGAGGTAAAGATGGAATAAAAAGGGAGGGAGAAACAGCGATAGTCAGCATAGCTCCTGCAAACAAATCAGCAGCCAACAGCCCCAAACCTGCTAACACATGTCCAAGCTAATCATGCGCTTTGCAAACCATCCCCACCATCTTTTATTTTAAAATGTACTGTTCTGTTTCCCATAAGCATTTCCCGTGATGTTCATCCTGTGCCATCCTTCCTTCGTAGCCCTTGAGAAGGCTTGACCTCTTCACTTTTCTGGCCTCGCTGGATTCCACTTCTCAAGCAAGATAAGCACTGCTCAGTAAGCAACACCTCGTGGTCCTCAGATTGAATGGAAGTGTTTATCTTGCTTAATAACTGAGGAGTGGAGTGCAGCGAGGCCAGTGCATGTACTTTGGAATAAAAGTCTAAAAAGACGTACCTAGATCTGGGAACTTTCCGGACAAGTCTCCAATCACGATGGAGTCTCGGATGTTTTCCTCGGTGTAAGCCCGGTGCTCCGAGTGCTTCCTCATGATGACTTCTGAAGTGTGAACTCCTCCTCCTCCTACACTGTATCCTCCTCCTCCTCCTCCGACACTGTACACTCCTCCTCCTCCTCCTCCTCCTCCGACACTGTACACTCCTCCTCCTCCTCCTAGACTCCTCCTCCTCCTCCTACACTGTACCCTCCTCCTCCAACTCCTAATCCTCCTAGACTTCCTCCTCCTCCTCCTACACTGTATCCTCCTCCTCCAACTCCTAATCCTCCTAGACTTCCTCCTTCTCCTCCTCCTACACTGTACCCTCCTCCTCCTCCTCCTCCTCCTCCTCTACACTGTACCCTCCCTCCTCCTCCAACACTTAGACCTCCTAGACTTCCTCCTCCTCCTCCTCCTCCAACTCCGTACGTCATGTCAGTCCTACGAGTGCCTCCTACAAGAGAAAGGATAAAGAAAAACTGGAATAAATGCATGAACTTGCTGCAGAAGTGTTGGTGATTCACATCTGAACATCACATGCTTAAAGGAGAGGTGTCACGGCCATTTCCACTGATCATAATTCCATTGTTGAGGTCTACTAGAATAGATTTATATTGTGCATCTCTCCAAACTCACATTGGTTTCTCAAACAGCATCTCTCCAAACTCACATTGGTTTCTCATACAGCATCTCTCCAAACTCACATTGGTTTCTCAAACAGCATCTCTCCAAACTCACATTGGTTTCTCATACAGCATCTCTCCAAACTCACATTGGTTTCTCAAACATCTCTCCAAACTCACATTGGTTTCTCAACAGCATCTCTCCAAACTCACATTGGTTTCTCAAACAGCATCTCTCCAAACTCACATTGGTTTCTCAAAGCATCTCTCCAAACTCACATTGGTTTCTCAACAGCATCTCTCCAAACTCACATTGGTTTCTCAACAGCATCTCTCCAAACTCACATTGGTTTCTCAAACAGCATCTCTCCAAACTCACATTGGTTTCTCAAACAGCATCTCTGTAAACTACGTGTATTCACTGAATTTCACTCTCTGCCTTTAACGGCTCGTTGTAGCTCCAATAGCTCCAGCCCCCACCCTCCCTGTGAGCACAGTGTGCTCTGATTGGTCGGGACGTTGTGAATCGCGCTGAGCTCCGTGGAGGTGTTGTTTCCTTGTTTAGGATACATAGCGAAACACAGCCAAACTCATCCTGAGCACACACAAAGTCACAGCCGAAGTAAAAACAATAAGTGTGGCTTGATATTGAGTAAGAAAAAGGTTGATAAACGCTGTGAGAATGGGTCTGCAGAGAGAATGGGTCTGCAGAGAGAATGGGTCTGCAGAGAGTGAGAGAATGGGTCTGCAGAGAGAATGGGTCTGCAGAGAGAATGGGTCTGCAGAGAGAATGGGTCTGCAGAGAGAATGGGTCTGCAGAGAGAATGGGTCTGCAGAGAGAATGGGTCTGCAGAGAGAATGGGTCTGCGAGAGAATGGGTCTGCGAGAGAATGGGTCTGCAGAGAGAATGGGTCTGCAGAGAGAATGGGTCTGCAGAGAGAATGGGTCTGCAGAGAGAATGGGTCTGCAGAGAGAATGGGTCTGCAGAGAGAATGGGTCTGCAGAGAGAATGGGTCTGCAGAGAGAATGGGTCTGCAGAGAGAATGGGTCTAGAGAGAATGGGTCTGCAGAGAGAATGGGTCTGCAGAGAGAATGGGTCTGCAGAGAGAATGGGTCTGCAGAGAGAATGGGTCTGCAGAGAGAATGGGTCTGCAGAGAGAATGGGTCTGCAGAGAGAATGGGTCTGCAGAGAGAATGGGTCTGCAGAGAGAATGGGTCTGCAGAGAGAATGGGTCTGCAGAGAGAATTTCGCCGCGATCCCAACTGTCTGTTATCAGCCTGCAGCCAGGGAGGAGAAATCAGCTGAGCTGCCTGCTCCCTGCACACAGATGTGTGTGTGAGGAAGTCCGTGGATTGGTCAATTTGGACCAATCAGCGGGGGCTTAACGTAACGGCTCCGCAACGTAACGTAACGGCTCCACGGATTGGTCCATGGAAGAATCAAATGGACAATGACGTATCTCCAACGAGGCGTTTTGGGGAGGTATTGTCTGTGTTAGAGTTTTACTCGCTACAGGGTGTACTTTGAGGGTTTTGACTCTTCATAACACACAGGGGACGGGTAATAACCGGAAAAGCATGACACCTCTCCTTTAAAAGACATGGTGTTGTTTTATTAGATGGGGATATTGGTGTCATGCTAATATATGTTGTGCACATGCTTATGGACAACTTTATGACCAAGTTTTGTTCTATTTAAGTCAACGGAAATGTACAAATAATATGTTTTAAAGTTACTGAAGCGATTCGGTTTATTCAGAATTAGATTTTTTCTTTCAGAATTTAACTTTTTTAAACTGTAGTTTTTAAAAGCTTGATAATGATATAATGTTGGTACCTGAACCGCTCATGTAGGTGGTGGATGTTTCTGTGGTGAAGGAGCTGCCCCCCCCTCCTCTGTAGTTGGTGCCCAGAGTTGATCTCGGAGAGGAAGAAGTCGACAGATTTCGAGACGCTGAACCTCCCGGGAACTGGAAGCTCGAATCCCATTTTCCATTCATGTTGTAATCTGTGGACTATAGAAGATGTAATACAGCACAGAATGTAGCACGTTTAGCGGTTAGCATTGGATCAACATCAAGCACCGAAAAACCAGGCCAGATCTGAAGAGGAAGCAGCAGCAGACTCCAGTCCTATGGGAGTTACAGAAACTATGATGTACTACAAAATAACAAATATTCTGTGTAGCATTTCACGCTAGATTTTAGGCGATATTAGTCTAATGTTGTGCAATGAAGGTTCAAACCATATATTGTGTGGTTGATAATAAACATACATTGTTTATATAGCACTTATTCAAATGAGAAACTACAGAACTACAGTAGTTGCTTTACTCAGGAATACTTGATTTCAGCTTGATTTGACCTAAAACTAGATCAGTTTCTAAGCTCTTACCCTCCAAATGAAGGCAAAGACCAACGCACTCATTCTGTCTTACTTTAAAAAAAAGAAAAGCACTAGATTTATAATATTTAAGTCGATTATTTAGCATTTTCTTTTTTTGTAGTTTTAAGTTTTTTTGTCTGTAGTTGGTGACATCCACATGCCTTCATCTACAGATCTAAAGTGTTGCTGCTTTTACTTTTCAATGTGGAAAACTGATGTGTTGAACCTGCTAAATGCTAACAAGGATATTTCATAAGGTGCTTTGCATCAGAACATAAAATACAAACAAGAAAAAACACGTAACAGCTGCGAGGAGAAGGTCTGCAGAAACGAGACTGTATTTAATTCAGAAGCCAATATTTCCTTTCAGCCGCGCAGTAACTTAGCCTTTTCACACACACACACACACACACACACACACACACACACACACACACACACACACACACACACACACACACACACACACACACACACACACACACATCAAGCTGCTTCCAGATCGCCACCTCAGGACAGACAGAAAAGCCTGCCCCCGATCATCAACTGAGGGGGGCAGTTGATGCCAGAGCTCCTCTCTGGGGACTGAAGCCCGAAATTAATCAGCCAAATGTTGATATGTCTGATCCGCTGGCTGCCGCTCGTGCATTAGAGCTGCCATGCTGTTTTTCTGTCTGCGGCCAGAGGGTCTTCACCTGGACGCGGTGTTTTGGCGTAGTTTTGGCGGGGGGCCTCGCTGTCGGAGCTGGCCTCGGTGTCGGTGCTGAGCCGGACGACATCCACTCGCTTTTTCCACGACACCTTACGCAGGTCCAGGTTGGACCCGACCAACTTCACATGGTTCCAGCCTTGTGTTCGGGGTCAGAGAGGGAAGCAAGCAGGCGGAGGATAGATTGGAGGCGAGGAAGATTCAACGGGTGGCTTTAATGTAACATTAGTTTACTAAAAGAAGAGCTGTCAAACTATGAAAATGGGATAATATGATGAAGGAATAAATTGTTTATTGTGGCTGTCGGGCGGAAAATTTTTCATATTTAGTATCGTTTTCTTTTTTATAATCAGTTGTGTTTGTAGTATAACACGTCAATGTTTTTATAATTACTCTCACTGCCTGAACACAGGTCCACACTGCAAGTCTTACCATAGGCTGTTAAATAATAATTCAAATTTAAATGATGAGATCCACCTATTTGGTGACAGCTAGATGGATAGCTAAGGTAAGCTAGCTAACTAAGTAGATAGATAGCGAACGTTTGCTAGCTTACTATCACATTGACTGAACTGAGTTTGGTCACTAGGTTAGCCACGCATTTGGAGATAGCTAGATGGGTAGCTAACATTGGCTAGCTAGCTTGTTTGATGGGTAGGTATGGTAATGCTAGCAAACTATGTGGCTAGCAAACGTTAGCTACATAGCTAACGTTCGCTAGCTACATAGCTAACGTTTGCTAGCTAATCAGCCAACCCAGTCTCACGGCATTTCGTGTAATAGTCACGAAATAAATGTAATCTATTGATTCGTGTTCACCAACACGATTAAAAGCAATGTATTTCTATTGGTATGTTTCGTGCTTGCGTCTTTTTGTGCGGTTGGGTCTTGGAAGACCGGAAGCTGTGTGGTTCATAAAAACATTTTCTTACTCAATATCAAGCCACGATTATTGTTTTTATTTTAAATTGTATGATGTTGGACTTTTTTTGCCGTCTGTGAGGAAAATAAATGTCTCAGAGCCTCAGAATACTGACATCTGTATTTTTTAAATCTGTTTTTCCTTATAATTTGTTATTATTTACATTGTTTAAAATCGTTCTGTGTGCCACGAAAAAATCGTGTTGGTGAACACGAATCAATAGATTAATTTCGTGACTATAACACGAAATGCCGTGAGACTGGGTTGAAAAGTGTCCTCATATCAGATTTGACTGTCATATGTCCTCCTGCAGTTACTAACAGAGGATGCTGTAAAACCATCCCATCACCTCACTGCAGCTGAGAATGATCTTGAATTAAATTCATTGTTTAAAAAGCTGTTAGAGATAAACAGGAAGAGCTAACAAAAGGATACCAATTTGACAACATCCTGTTCAATTACTTTAAAAGGTTGTATTTATTTCTTTATTTCCTTAACAGAAAGTTTTGGGCTCTCTTCAGGTTTTCCGCCTGACAGCGACGATATATATGTTGTTTATTTCTCTTGGAGACGAGGAGCAACATCAGCATTAACTCCCAGAGAAATAAAACAAGGTCTGCAGAAAGAAGAAGAGCGGCAGCAGATTGAAACGAGAGGCCTTGCGGTTTGTAATCGTAAAGCACTATTATTGCAGATATCTGGGGATGTATTGGAAGCACATTTCGTGAGGCGTTGCCTGCCAGAAAGAAGTCATAAATCTTTCCAGCTCTTCCTCAATGCCCCTCTGGTGAAATTAGTAGTAGAAAAACAGAATTGAGAAAGAGACATTTTGCCCTTCTGACAGACAGGAACAAAGACGGAGATACATCCAGAATAATTGGATCCACATTACAGCGATCGCTCACAGGTCTGGCAGTCACATCCATCTTTCCAAAAGCATCAGAATGAAGCAGTAGCAGGGTTAGTTTCGCTGTCAGCTCCTTTGATTACCCACCATCTCCGGAGACGCTGGGAGTCTTGGATCCAGCAGGAGACTTCATCACCTCGCTGCTGTACATCAGGTAGCTGTCGTACTCGTCTCCAGCCTCAGCGTCGATGATGGGGATATCTGGGATGATGGGAACTATCGGGACAGGAGGAGAAGGAGGTACATATATTGTCAGGGAATGAATTATATGATTTATTCTGGGTGTGATCCCGACTGGTAAGAAATCAACAGTGTTTGAAGGCCTAGGAATCTTTTAAAAGTTTAATAATGAAACACATATAGGACTAGAAATCCAATTTAACCGAGTAAAAGGCAATGACGGTATAAGACATAATCTATATATATTATTATTATATATATATCCTTTATTTAACCAGGTAAAAGTCTCATTGAGATTAAAATCTGTTTTTCAAGAGCGACCTGGCCAAGAAGGGCAGCATGAACAAAGTTATAACACATAAACACAAAACATACAGGCAGACAAATACAGCTGTAAAACACAAATGAAATGGCACATTAACCAGTCAATATGCAAATGAAATAGACTATTATAAAACAGCTAGTCTGGAGGGTGTGTTGGCCCCTGACTTACTTTATCCTCAGGGCAATTTTTATATCCTCCTATTTCTCTTCTATTTCTTGTTTTAGTCAAATATGTGGTTTTTTTGTGTCTTGGATTTCTCTTCATCCGACTCAAACTGAAGCTAGTCTGTTGAGGGTGTGTTGGCCCTGTGGAGGAAATTCTTGAGAGAAACTGATAAATGATTAGACTTACTGGACAGAGGTCTTGCGGGCTGCGATGCCAGGTTGATGGTGGCGTCTCTGAATGGACCCCAGCCCATGCTGTTCATGGCCCGGACTTTGTACTGGTAGGTCTGGGCGCGCTGCAGGTTCTCGATCAGCAGCATGCGCTTCTTCGGGTTGTCGATCTTTATCTTCTTAGCGGCGCCCTCTGGCTCTGTGAGGAGAGAGTATTGGTTTAAAGGTCTCCTATTATACTGTATTTAGGCAATAGCATAGGTCTCAGATATATACAAATATATAAAAAACATGTCTATGAAGTGTTTTGCTCAAAATACCAAACAGATCACCCGTTCTAGCCATGCCTCATATCCCTCTATTTCACTTCCTGTTTCAAAAGTGCTGATTCTGGTAGTCTGTAGCTTTAAAAAAATGCTAAATGCTGCCGTGATAAAACGCCAAAAACCACATCAAGGATTCTCTCTGAAACAGTATGGAGCTCAAACTCTTTCTCTCTCTCAGGTTTACCACGAGGTGACTTCCTTTTGATTTCCTGCTTCTTCACACATGCTCTCTCCAGTCCAGGTTAGCTCTGAGTGTTAGCATGCTAATGTAAACACAGACCATATTACTTCCAGAACACGTCTCATTGTTTCTGACAGCAACGTTTCTGATTGGCCCGTGGTGTAAAGCCCGCCCACATTTTTAGTAATGTCGTCATGACGCAGAAAATCTGGATCAGCTCCGTTGTTCCCCGTTTTAGAGATGTGGGTACGGAGGAAAAGAGAGAGGAGTTTATTTTCCGACACTTTGTGAGTCTCCTGACACACCGGGGACACACCGGGGACACACAGGGGACACACCGGGGACACACCGGGACACACCGGGACACAGGGGACACACCGGGGACACATGGTGATGTAGAGAAGACATCACTTTGTGAGTCTCCTGACACACCGGGGACACACCGGGGACACACAGGGGACACACCGGGGACACACCGGGGACACACCGGGGACACATGGTGATGTAGAGAAGACATCACTTTGTGAGTCTCCTGACACACCGGGGACACATGGTGATGTAGAGAAGACATCACTTTGTGAGTCTCCTGACACACGGGGACACATGGTGATGTAGAGAAGACATCACTTTGTGAGTCTCCTGACACACCGGGGACACATGGTGATGTAGAGAAGACATCACTTAGTGAGTCTCCTGACACAGGGGACACACCGGGGACACACCGGGGACACACCGGGGACACATGGTGATGTAGAAAGGACATACAAAAGTGCATTTTGCTTGATAGGAGACCTTTAAATATGAAAATGACACGATGCTAATATATAGATAAACTCTTGAGGTTTGGTTCTTACTCGTGTCCTCGCCGATGGGGGTGTAGATGACTTCGTACGCCGTGATGTTCCCGTTGGTTTCGGCAGGTTCACCCCAGCTGACCTGAGTGACCGTCGGGCTGATCACGTTGAAGGCCAGACGTCCAGGTTCACCGGGAACTGAAGGGAAAACAACACAGGAAACGTTTTTATGTTCAAACTAAGGTAAGGTACGTTTATTTATTCAGCTAGACATGGCATTTTACTAGTCCTTAATGTGTAATGAATCAATGGTTTAGTCACTAAATTAGTGTTCAAATGTTGATGTTTTTAAGAATAACTGGTTCAACCCAATCCAGAAGATAAAATCACATAAAAAAACAAATCAAAAATCCATTGATTCTCTACAAGATATCATCATTTTGATAATATTTTCATCTGGTATCTCCTTTTATAAACACCAGTATAGTGAATTCTGAGTAATTACCGTCCTCCAGTGTTTGACAGGGCACCATGTCTGTATCGTATCCGCTCCCGTGGCGTTGTACGCGCAGACCCTCGTCTCGTAGTCGCAGTGCGGGTACAGGTTGGTCAGCTCAGCCTGAGGCGTCTTCACATCCATCACCTTGGCGTCTTCCTCCGGGTCGCCATAGATCCAGTACTTTACCTGAAGCATACAAAGTACACACATCCTTTACTCAAGTAGAAGTACAGATACTCGTGTTTAAAAATACTCTGGTGAAAGTAGAAGTACTGACTAAACTTCTTTACTCAAGTAAAAGTAAAGAGGGCTTTGAAATGTACTTCAGTAAAAAGTACCCATAACTAGCAGCTGTTTTAAAGAGTACCTGACCTCCCTTTATATTAATAGAACAATAATGTCATTGTTAGCTAATGAATGTTTCCATGCTGAACAACGGCAACATGACAACGTTTTCATTGGTCCCTCTTCTTTAGAGAAGACCAGGAAATGATGGATACACGGATCGTGTTCAAATCAATAGGCACGCAATGACTCTAAATAATAATGATCACGCCACCAAACACACATTCAAACTAAAGGAACCAGCCTGTTTGGGAAATGTGAGAAGTAGAAAGTACAGGTATTTGTGTTCAACATGTAAGAAGTAGAAAGTACAGGTATTTGTTCAACATGTAAGAAGTAGAAAGTACAGGTATTTGGTTCAACATGTAAGAAGTAGAAAGTACAGGTATTTGGTTCAACATGTAAGAAGTAGAAAGTACAGGTATTTGGTTCAACATGTAAGAAGTAGAAAGTACAGGTATTTGGTTCAACATGTAAGAAGTAGAAAGTACAGGTATTTGTGTTCAACATGTAAGAAGTAGAAAGTACAGGTATTTGGTTCAACATGTAAGAAGTAGAAAGTACAGGTATTTGGTTCAACATGTAAGAAGTAGAAAGTACAGGTATTTGGTTCAACATGTAAGAAGTAGAAAGTACAGGTATTTGGTTCAACATGTAAGAAGTAGAAAGTACAGGTATTTGTTCAACATGTAAGAAGTAGAAAGTACAGGTATTTGTGTTCAACATGTAAGAAGTAGAAAGTACAGGTATTTGTGTTCAACATGTAAGAAGTAGAAAGTACAGGTATTTGTGTTCAACATGTAAGAAGTAGAAAGTACAGGTATTTGTGTTCAACATGTAAGAAGTAGAAAGTACAGGTATTTGTGTTCAACATGTAAGAAGTAGAAAGTACAGGTATTTGGTTCAACATGTAAGAAGTAGAAAGTACAGGTATTTGTGTTCAACATGTAAGAAGTAGAAAGTACAGGTATTTGTGTTCAACATGTAAGAAGTAGAAAGTACAGGTATTTGTGTTCAACATGTAAGAAGTAGAAAGTACAGGTATTTGTGTTCAACATGTAAGAAGTAGAAAGTACAGGTATTTGTGTTCAACATGTAAGAAGTAGAAAGTACAGGTATTTGTGTTCAACATGTAAGAAGTAGAAAGTACAGGTATTTGTGTTCAACATGTAAGAAGTAAAAGTACAGGTATTTGTGTTCAACATGTAAGAAGTAGAAAGTACAGGTATTTGTGTTCAACATGTAAGAAGTAGAAAGTTCAGGTATTTGGGTTCAACATGTTAAGAAGTAGAAAGTACAGGTATTTGTGTTCAAACATGTAGAAGTAGAAAGTACAGGTATTTGTGTTCAACATGTAAGAAGTAGAAAGTACAGGTATTTGTGTTCAACATGTAAGAAGTAGAAAGTACAGTATTTGGGTTCAACATGTGAGAAGTAGAAAGTACAGGTATTTGAGTTCAACATGTAAGAAGTATAAAGTACAGGTATTTGAGTTCAACATGTAAGAAGTAGAAAAGTACAGGTATTTGTGTTCAACATGTAAGAAGTAGAAAGTACAGGTATTTGTGTTCAACATGTAAGAAGTAGAAAGTTCAGGTATTTGTGTTCAACATGTAAGAAGTAGAAAGTACAGGTATTTGTGTTCAACATGTAAGAAGTAGAAAGTACAGGTATTTGTGTTCAACATGTAGAAGTAGAAAGTACAGGTATTTGGTTCAACATGTGAGAAGTAGAAAGTACAGGTATTTGAGTTCAACATGTAAGAAGTATAAAGTACAGGTATTTGAGTTCAACATGTAAGAAGTAGAAAGTACAGGTATTTGTGTTCAACATGTAAGAAGTAGAAAGTACAGGTATTTGTGTTCAACATGTAAGAAGTAGAAAGTTCAGGTATTTGTGTTCAACATGTAAGAAGTAGAAAGTACAGGTATTTGAGTTCAACATGTAAGAAGTATAAAGTACAGGTATTTGAGTTCAACATGTAAGAAGTAGAAAGTACAGGTATTTGTGTTCAACATGTAAGAAGTAGAAAGTACAGGTATTTGTGTTCAAATCACATGTAAGAAGTAGAACGTTCAGGTATTTGTTCACATGTAAGAGTAGAAAGTACAGGTATTTGTGTTCAACATGTAAGAAGTCAAAGTAAGAACTCGTCAGAAAGATAAGTATGGAGTAAAGTACTGATACCAGAAAAATGTACTTAAGTACAGTAACAAAGTATTTGTACTCCATACTTCCCCCCTCTGATGGACGTACCTTGTACCCCTGGGGGTTCCCAGACGGAGGGTCCCAGTTGAGGCGGATGTTTCGGGGTCCGGTTTGCTTTGGCCTTGAGGTTTCCGGGGGAGAGAATATGGCCACCGGGGGAACTGGCTGTTAGGTTTTGTCGCCCTTCTGCTGCATCTGGGCGAAATCTGGAGATCTGGGACTTGCTGGGAGGGGAAGGCAGACATCGGACAAAATTAGCCAAAAATAATAATAACGAGACAGGAGGCACCAAACCTTGACCACATCCGGTCCTTCTGCTTTAGATTGTCCCTTTCTCTTATCAAATAAAACCGCTTTCATCCAGATCTTTTTTCCCTTTCTTGCAATGGACATAAATGTATAAAATAATCTGTGTGCTATGACTTGAATCAGTAACCTCCTAATGGTGAATTTAAGCTACCTCTTGGGTTTCATGTGTGTGTAAATGTGGCTCTGATACTAGCCATTGGAGGGTAAAGTGATGGAGCTCCATTTGTTATGTAAGGGATAATGTGCAGCGAGGCGGTCCTCATGGGGAACACCCGACAGGCTGATCAGGAGAGGGATCTAGATCAGCATGAAGGTGTTCTTCATAATGACCAAGTCGCTGCACATTATCCCGCTTATCACACGGCCACATTCTCAACAAAGTAACGATATGACTCCCAATATTAATTGAAATGCTTTTATGGATTTAGAAAATGTTTTTATTGATTTAAAAAATAGTTGTATGTATTGATTTAAATGACATGCATCCGCTAAGAAAAATAGTCCGTTGTTACCGTTTGAACTAACGTAGCAACGGCAGGAAGGCGGAGCTTTTTTATTACAGATTTGAAAACATCGCTGCTTGCTTTAAAATTAGCACAATTCATGATGTCAAACCTTGGGAAGGATCTAGATACCCTGCCCTAATGCCAAAGTAACTGCACACTGAATAAGTGTCGCCGTTTGATGTCTATGTCTGGACCGCTGCGTAAAAAGGAGGGTTTCTGCCCCGTTACTTCTCCGCTGTTTCTTGTCGCTCTTGTCTTGTCAGTTCGAAAAGCAAACTGCATGCAAAAGCAAATGCAGTTTGCCGTTTGCTTTTCAGCCAAACTGTAAACAAACTGTATACAGTTTCTAGCACTTCGGGATTTGAAATCAAATATGAAGTGCTTTATAAATGGAACCCATTATTATTATTATTATTATCACAGTTAAATCGACCGAACTTCTTTCTGCAGATGTGAGCGTCCTTAACAACGGTCAATAAATCCATGACAGCGGTCTGTACTACTGGATTAACAACGTGTCACGTGTTTTGAATTGACCAATCAGAATCGAGTATTCAACTAAGCCATGTAATACACTTAGAAAGCTGTGTCACCAGTGTAGCTACGCAGTGACTGATGCACATTAGTTTTCCAGTACTTTATGAATCTCTGACCAAAGATGCTCCTCAGAACTGTTACAGGATGTTTTAATATTTAATATTTGTTTATGCATGCTTCTTAGGTAACATTAAGCTGTCTTTGGCTCTTTTTCTGCTGTAACAATGTACATTTCCCCTCTGTGGGACTAATAAAGGTATTCTGATTCTGATTCTGAATTATCACTGGGCAAAGATATCATGATTTTGATCATATTTTTGGGCTGGTATCTCCTCTTTCTTACCTCCATCGCTGACGGTGATCTGCGTGGTCTTCCTCTCTCCGACGGAGGCGTTGCTGCTCGGGTCGAACAGCTCCAGCTGGAAAGTTTCGGGCGTCACGGGGCCGGGTTTGGACTTCGGTTCGATCACGATGTCCTTCTCCGTCTCTCCGGGGTTGAACTTCAGGACGCCGGAGAGGTCGAGGCGCTGAGACTTCTTGGTTCTCCACTTCACCGTCGCCGGGCTGTTTGGGTTTCGAGCGCGGACAACGGGGACGGAGTAGGTCGTGTCGGAGGTGGTGAAGGTCTGGGTTCCCTTTTTGAAATTCATCACACTGGGCTCTGGATATAACGAGATAAAGGGGAACATTATTTAAAACTGTATTTAATTTTGTCTACATGATATTTGATCCTCTGCAGATTTAGTAAATGTACCCACTTACAAAGAAATTAACAGTCTATCATTGTAATGGTACGTTTATTCAAATACTTATTTACCACAGTTAAATGCAAATAATTATTTATCTTTTATATAATGTCAATTTCTGGATTTTTCTTTTTAAATATTCTGTCTCTCATTAGTAAAATAAACCTCCCATTACAATTATAGACTGTTCATTTCTTTGTACGTGGGCAAATTAACAAAATCTGCAAGGGATCAAATACTTATTTCCTCCACTGTATACAGACTTCTTGCACTATTTTTTATTTGTGTACATGTTGCATTGTTGGAGGAGCTCGGGTCAGAAGAATTTCATTGCCATTTCTACTGAAAGAAAGGGGAAGACGGCGATAAGACATGCGGTATCTGTGAATAGCTGTGGTGTTTAAATCTGAAACGAAGTGCCGTGATAGTAACAGTTACAGTGAACAGAGTCTTGTAATATTTGTACCTATGTTACAAAGCATTCCTTCCAGTTTGAAACACATGGACACGTCTCCTTGCCACAGAACGAGAGGTGACCTTCAACAAAGTCAGTATTTGTCCAGAAGGCCATAAGTAAGGGTAAGACAATGCAATATATATGTTCATACGTATAAATCGTGGAACATGTGAAATACTTAGCTTTAGGCCTAAGCATGTGTTTAAATGGTGATATGAAATATGAAACAAATGAAAGCCTAACCAATGGGCTAGTCATTGTGTAACCTCCCAATTGAACAGTGAATTTAAGCTTAGGGTTTCATATGTGTGTAAATGTGGCTCTGATGCTAGCCATTCGAGGGTAAAGTGATGGACCTCCATTTTGTATACTTAGAAACTATCGTAGCTACGCAGTGACTGATCACAGTGCCTAAGGTCCGTTTTAAAGATCTGTCTTTTGCATTAAAGGTCTCCTATTATACTGTTCTTCATCAATATATCACAGGTCTCAGATATATACAGAGCCTGTCTCTGATTGGCTGAAACACCAAACAGATCATTGCAGCATTACCCATAATCCCCTCTGTTTCAGCCCTGTTTCCAAAGTGCTGATTCTCTGTCTGTTACTTTAGATGAAAATAAGGAGCCCCTCCCCACCCCTCTGAGAGAGATTTGGTTACAAAGAACTCAATGGTGCTCTAGGAGGAGATTCAGGTGATAAGGGGGGGGGGGGGTTACCTTGGTTGCTGATTGGCTAATGGTTACACAAGACAAAACATCGTTATGACATCATCAAGTGGCCAAAATCTGATCAGCTCATTTTCAGACAGGTTTTTATAGAAATGGATCAAAAAGAGAGAGAATCTTTGTTCCTGAAACTTTCAGAGTCTCTTTACAGAGGGGACACATGTTGATGAAGAAGAGACATGAAGAAGAGGGGACACATGTTGATGTAGAAGAGACATGAAGAAGAGGGGACACATGTTGATGAGAAGAGACATGAAGAAGAGGGGACACATGTTGATGTAGAAGAGACATGAAGAAGAGGGGACACATGTTGATGTAGAAGAGACATGAAGAAGAGGGGACACATGTTGATGTAGAAGAGACATGAAGAAGAGGGGACACATGTTGATGTAGAAGAGACATGAAGAAGAGGGGACACATGTTGATGAAGAAGAGACATGAAGAAGAGGGGACACATGTTGATGAAGAAGAGACATGAAGAAGAGGGGACACATGTTGATGTAGAAGAGACATGAAGAAGAGGGGACACATGTTGATGTAGAAGAGACATGAAGAAGAGGGGACACATGTTGATGTAGAAGAGACATGAAGAAGAGGGGACACATGTTGATGTAGAAGAGACATGAAGAAGAGGGGACACATGTTGATGTAGAAGAGACATGAAGAAGAGGGGACACATGTTGATGTAGAAGAGACATGAAGAAGAGGGGACACATGTTGATGTAGAAGAGACATGAAGAAGAGGGGACACATGTTGATGTAGAAGAGACATGAAGAAGAGGGGACACATGTTGATGTAGAAGAGACATGAAGAAGAGGGGACACATGTTGATGTAGAAGAGACATGAAGAAGAGGGGACACATGTTGATGTAGAAGAGACATGAAGAAGAGGGGACACATGTTGATGTAGAAGAGAGACATGAAGAAGAGGGGACACATGTTGATGTAGAAGAGACATGAAGAAGAGGGGACACATGTTGATGTAGAAGAGACATGAAGAAGAGGGGACACATGTTGATGAGAAGAGACATGAAGAAGAGGGGACACATGTTGATGTAGAAGAGACATGAAGAAGAGGGGACACATGTTGATGTAGAAGAGACATGAAGAAGAGGGGACACATGTTGATGTAGAAGAGACATGAAGAAGAGGGGACACATGTTGATGTAGAAGAGACATGAAGAAGAGGGGACACATGTTGATGTAGAAGAGACATGAAGAAGAGGGGACACATGTTGATGTAAAGAGACATGAAGAAGAGGGGACACATGTTGATGTAGAAGAGACATGAAGAAGAGGGGACACATGTTGATGTAGAAGAGACATGAAGAAGAGGGGACACATGTTGATGTAGAAGAGACATGAAGAAGAGGGACACATGTTGATGTAGAAGACATGAAGAAGAGGGGACACATGTTGATGAAGAGAGACATGAAGAAGAGGATTTTGCAGAATCGGTCCCCTCTAATTCACCTGGCAGGTCTGTGATGGTGACGGTGGTTCTCGGGTAGCGTCCCAGTTTGGCTCCCTGTCTCGGGTTACTGAGGTCCATCACAAACTGCCGGACCTGCTTTTCATCCAGAAGGCCGTCTTTCTCGCTGAGCTCCAGCAGGCGGACGGGAACTAATTTCTGGGTCTCATCAGGACCGTAGCTCAGGTCTCCTTCCACGTTGATGTAGTCCTAAAACACACAAGAGAAGAACAGGTAAGGAACATGGGAGGCGTGTGGCGCAGTGGACTAGTGCGTTGGTGTTGGGATCAGGGGGTCACAGGTTCAAACCCCACTGCAGTCAGCATGTCGTTGTGTCCCTGAGACACTTCACCCCAAACTGCTCCTGTGGGGATTGTCCACAGTATTGAGTAAAAGCGTCTAACAAGTGACATGTAATGTAATCATCATTTCTCAAAAGATGTCTTGGTGTAAGCTATTCCTCAAAACAAATGATGCTTTTTGTTGTCACAAACTATCAAATAATCATTTAAAACATGTAGTCTTATACTCTGATTGACACTGTTGAATTGTATTTGTAGTCTTGTATGTGTTTAACAGAGACGTATGTTAAGGGTTTACATTTCAGGAGGGCAGAAGGAAGTGTAAAAGGTGGATTAAATGGTTAAATACGAGGGGGTTTTATGGTTTAATGATGGGATGGAGGAGCAGCTGTTTCCTCTCATGAATATATAGAGAGACTGTAAGCAGAACTTCTTTATCCTCTGAGGATGAAGTTGACAGGTGAGGAACATCATGGAGATGCCCCATGGTGCTAAACCAAACAATAACCAATGTATCATTAAACATATCACAACTGAATTAAGGAGGAGAAAAAGCTTTGCCAAATCACAGACTCTACCACGTATCATAATGAGTCTGATTGAACAAAGGCGATCGGACAATGCACTTTCTGCACCTCTGCCCTCTGAAATACTGTTCTTTTGTGTTTAAGTATGTATTTGTGTATTATAGGTTGTGTGTATTTTCAATGTAGTGTTTTGTGTAGGTCTATTATGTATTGACAAAACAATTTAAAAGCATTTCTTGGTGATGACACACACCTTATTCTAACAATGCAACATCCCATGCCTGGACAAAGAGAGGTAGACATTTCTAATATTGTTTAACGTGCAATACAAAAGTGTTCATTCCAACTGGTTCTGTACTTTTGATAAGAGAATAAACATGTTTATTATGGTAATGCTTTGTTTGAGTAATAATAGTTAAAGGTCCTCTATTATACAGTTTACATCAATATATCACAGCTCTCAGATATATCCAGAGCCTGTCTCTGATTGGCTGAAACACCAAAGATCATTGCAGCATTACCATAATCCCCTCTGTTTCAGCCCTGTTTCCAAAGTGCTGATTCTCTGTCTGTTACTTTACATGAAAATAAGGAGCCCCTCCCCACGCCCCTCTGAGAGACATGAAGAAGAGGGGACACATGTTGATGTAGAAGAGACATGAAGAAGAGGGGACACATGTTGATGTAGAAGAGACATGAAGAAGAGGGGACACATGTTGATGTAGAGGAGACATGAAGAAGAGGGACACATGTTGATGAAGAAGAGACATGAAGAAGAGGGGACACATGTTGATGTAGAAGAGACATGAAGAGGGGACACATGTTGATGTAGAGGAGACATGAAGAAGAGGGGACACATGTTGATGAAGAAGAGACATGAAGAAGAGGGGACACATGTTGATGTAGAAGAGACATGAAGAAGAGGGACACATGTTGATGAAGAAGAGACATGAAGAAGAGGGGACACATGTTGATGTAGAAGAGACATGAAGAAGAGGGGACACATGTTGATGTGGAAGAGACATGAAGAAGAGGGGACACATGTTGATGTAGAAGAGACATGAAGAAAGGGGACACATGTTGATGAAGAAGAGACATGAAGAAGAGGGGACACATGTTGATGTAGAAGAGACATGAAGAAGAGGGGACACATGTTGATGTAGAAGAGACATGAAGAAGAGGGGACACATGTTGATGAAGAAGAGACGTGAAGAGAGGGGACACATGTTGATGTAGAAGAGACATGAAGAAGAGGGGACACATGTTGATGTAGAAGAGACATGAAGAAGAGGGGACACATGTTGATGTAGAAGAGACATGAAGAAGAGGGGACACATGTTGATGAAGAAGAGACGTGAAGAAGAGGGGACACATGTTGATGTAGAAGAGACATGAAGAAGAGGGGACACATGTTGATGAAGAAGAGACGTGAAGAAGAGGGGACACATGTTGATGAAGAAGAGACGTGAAGAAGAGGGACACATGTTGATGAAGAAGAGACGTGAAGAAGAGGGGACACATGTTGATGTAGAAGAGACATGAAGAAGAGGGGACACATGTTGATGTAGAAGAGACATGAAGAAGAGGGACACATGTTGATGAAGAAGAGACGTGAAGAAGAGGGGACACATGTTGATGAAGAAGAGACGTGAAGAAGAGGGGACACATGTTGATGTAGAAGAGACATGAAGAAGAGGGGACACATGTTGATGTAGAAGAGACATGAAGAAGAGGGGACACATGTTGATGAAGAAGAGACGTGAAGAAGAGGGGACACATGTTGATGAAGAAGAGACGTGAAGAAGAGGGGACACATGTTGATGAAGAAGAGACGTGAAGAAGAGGGGACACATGTTGATGTAGAAGAGACATGAAGAAGAGGGGACACATGTTGATGTAGAAGAGACATGAAGAAGAGGGGACACATGTTGATGAAGAAGAGACGTGAAGAAGAGGGACACATGTTGATGTAGAAGAGACTTGAAGAAGAGGGGACACATGTTGATGAAGAAGAGACATGAAGAAGAGGGGACACATGTTGATGTAGAAGAGACATGAAGAAGAGGGGACACATGTTGATGTAGAAGAGACATGAAGAAGAGGGGACACATGTTGATGTAGAAGAGACATGAAGAAGAGGGGACACATGTTGATGTAGAAGAGACATGAAGAAGAGGGGACACATGTTGATGAAGAAGAGACGTGAAGAAGAGGGGACACATGTTGATGTAGAAGAGACATGAAGAAGAGGGGACACATGTTGATGAAGAAGAGACGTGAAGAAGAGGGGACACATGTTGATGAAGAAGAGACGTGAAGAAGAGGGGACACATGTTGATGAAGAAGAGACGTGAAGAAGAGGGGACACATGTTGATGTAGAAGAGACATGAAGAAGAGGGGACACATGTTGATGTAGAGAGACATGAAGAAGAGGGGACACATGTTGATGTAGAAGAGACATGAAGAAGAGGGGACACATGTTGATGAAGAAGAGACGTGAAGAAGAGGGGACACATGTTGATGAAGAAGAGACGTGAAGAAGAGGGGACACATGTTGATGTAGAAGAGACATGAAGAAGAGGGACACATGTTGATGTAGAAGAGACATGAAGAAGAGGGGACACATGTTGATGAAGAAGAGACGTGAAGAAGAGGGGACACATGTTGATGAAGAAGAGACGTGAAGAAGAGGGGACACATGTTGATGAAGAAGAGACGTGAAGAGGGGACACATGTTGATGTAGAAGAGACATGAAGAAGAGGGGACACATGTTGATGTAGAAGAGACATGAAGAAGAGGGGACACATGTTGATGAAGAAGAGACGTGAAGAAGAGGGGACACATGTTGATGTAGAAGAGACTTGAAGAAGAGGGGACACATGTTGATGAAGAAGAGACATGAAGAAGAGGGGACACATGTTGATGTAGAAGAGACATGAAGAAGAGGGGACACATGTTGATGTAGAAGAGACATGAAGAAGAGGGACACATGTTGATGTAGAAGAGACATGAAGAAGAGGGACACATGTTGATGTAGAAGAGACATGAAGAAGAGGGGACACATGTGATGAAGAAGAGACATGAAGAAGAGGGGACACATGTTGATGTAGAAGAGACATGAAGAAGAGGGGACACATGTTGATGAAGAAGAGACATGAAGAAGAGGGGACACATGTTGATGAAGAAGAGACATGAAGAAGAGGGGACACATGTTGATGTAGAAGAGACATGAAGAAGAGGGGACACATGTTGATGAAGAAGAGACATGAAGAAGAGGGGACACATGTTGATGAAGAAGAGACATGAAGAAGAGGGGACACATGGATGAAGAAGAGACATGAAGAAGAGGGGACACATGTTGATGTAGAAGAGACATGAAGAAGAGGGGACACATGTTGATGTAGAAGAGACATGAAGAAGAGGGGACACATGGTGATGTAGAAGAGACATGAAGAAGAGGGGACACATGTTGATGTAGAAGAGACATGAAGAAAGGGGACACATGTTGATGAAGAAGAGACATGAAGAAGATGGGACACATGTTGATGAAGAAGAGACGTGAAGAAGAGGGGACACATGTTGATGTAGAAGAGACATGAAGAAGAGGGGACACATGTTGATGTAGAAGAGACATGAAGAAGAGGGGACACATGTTGATGAAGAAGAGACGTGAAGAAGAGGGGACACATTTGATAGAACGTGAAGAAGAGGGGACACATGTTGATGAAGAAGAGATGAAGAAGAGGGGACACATGTTGATGTAGAAGAGACATGAAGAAGAGGGGACACATGTTGATGTAGAAGAGACATGAAGAAGAGGGGACACATGTTGATGAAGAAGAGACGTGAAGAAGAGGGGACACATGTTGATGTAGAAGAGACTTGAAGAAGAGGGGACACATGTTGATGAAGAAGAGACATGAAGAAGAGGGGACACATGTTGATGTAGAAGAGACATGAAGAAGAGGGGACACATGTTGATGTAGAAGAGACATGAAGAAGAGGGGACACATGTTGATGTAGAAGAGACATGAAGAAGAGGGGACACATGTTGATGTAGAAGAGACATGAAGAAGAGGGGACACATGTGATGAAGAAGAGACATGAAGAAGAGGGGACACATGTTGATGTAGAAGAGACATGAAGAAGAGGGGACACATGTTGATGAAGAAGAGACATGAAGAAGAGGGGACACATGTTGATGAAGAAGAGACATGAAGAAGAGGGGACACATGTTGATGTAGAAGAGACATGAAGAAGAGGGGACACATGTTGATGAAGAAGAGACATGAAGAAGAGGGGACACATGTTGATGAAGAAGAGACATGAAGAAGAGGGGACACATGTTGATGAAGAAGAGACATGAAGAAGAGGGGACACATGTTGATGTAGAAGAGACATGAAGAAGAGGGGACACATGTTGATGTAGAAGAGACATGAAGAAGAGGGACACATGGTGATGTAGAAGAGACATGAAGAAGAGGGGACACATGTTGATGTAGAAGAGACATGAAGAAGAGGGACACATGTTGATGAAGAAGGACATGAAGAAGATGGGACACATGTTGATGAAGAAGAGACATGAAGAAGAGGGGACACATGTTGATGACGATGTTGAGGCGTGTCTCTCAGCAGGAGAGCTAGGTCTGAGCAGCTCACCTTCTTGTCTTTAGCCGTTTGGTCTCGTGTTCGGTAGGTCACTTGCGTTCGTCCGTTCTCGATGATCTCTCGGCTGATCGGGATGTTGGCGACTCCGTCCGACCGGCTGTACGTGTACGCCGGCTGCAGGAAGGAGAAGATGCTGGAGGCTGAGGAAGAGGAAGAGGAAGAAGAAGATATATTGTCACAAAGGTTCTGTAGAAAGGGTTTATAGGGAAACTGCCTCCATTGGTGAAAGTCTGAGAGCATTTTCTAGACAATTATCTTTGTAATGACTTGTTTATCGACTCTCCTTGCATTATTTTAACCATTTTATCTGTTTTATTGTGTTGCTCTGTTGGAGGAGCGTCAGATTTACAGTATGTACAAATGATGATAAAAGCCTTGAAATCTTGAACATGTAGATTAGTGATTCACGAACGATCCGATTCTTTTGAACGGCTCTTTGGTACGAACGAAGGGAACCGAGTCGTACTTGGTGAAAGCCGTTCTTTTTATCGTTGGTTCACTGCCTGCCATAAATCCACTCGCCTTTAAGTGACCAGTGAAAAAGCTTGATTTTGTTCCCCAAGCGTATTCTGTGAAGTACGGCCCCTACTCCGATTGGTTAGGTTTAGGCCCGAGGAGTGAGATGTGAAAACGCAGCAGCATTTGGATAGCCAAAATATAATTTAAAGGGGACCTATCATGCAAAATACACTTGTGTACGTCTTTTCTACATGAATATGTGTCCCCGGTGTTCCAGGGAACTCACCAAGTGTCAGAAAACACAACCCTCTCTATTTTCCTCCATACCCAAATCTCTAAAAAAGGGGCTGCAACGGATCTGATAAAAACTGATCCAGATTTGAACACTGTCCTGACGTCAGGACGGTGGCGCTACGGCTATTGGGCCAACTCCACCAATCAGGAGGAGACAGCCACGGCCATTGCCGTTCCAAAGCGCTGGAGACGCTGTAGTACATATGCCAGGCCTGTAGGTGGTGCTGTTCTCACAGAATCAGTCCTTGCAAATCCAGAGCTCGAAATTGTCAAATTGAGCGAAATGAGGCATGGCTAAAATGCATGATCTTTTGGTATTTTGAAAACAGAAACGTATAAATATACCTTATATAGGTATGGTCCTACACTATATCATTTAAATATAGCATGATAGGTCCACTTTAAAGCAGGGTCAACAAATAATTTCCACCGGCTCTTTTGAACGGCTCTCAGAAAGGAACGGAGCCATAAGATCCCTTCAAAGAGCCGTAAGTCGTAGATTGATATTTCGTCATTCAGCCTAAAGAACCAGACGTATGATTAGTATCTTGTTAGTCACCGTGCTCTTTGATGATGGTGATGTTGACCAGGCGCTTCCCGATCCCAGCGATGCCCAGCGGGACGTCCACGGCCTCCACCAGCAGCTGCTTCTTATCATCGTCTTCCTCTTTGACGAAGAGCGGCACGTGGACGTCTACAGACTCCACGCCTTCCTGAAACTCCACGGCTCCCACAGCCTCTGTAGAGGAGCGGCGGGTAATACGACATTTAGTAAATCAGTTCAAAGTCCATTTACTCTAGTGTTGCACTTAATTACTATTTTACTTTACTCCAGTATTCCCAGAATCCTGCAGGGCCGCTGCGACTCGGACTACTTTTAAATCCAGGCTGAAGACTTTCCTTTTTGCCTCTGCTTTGAATTGAACTATTCACATCTCACACAGCACTGTAACTTGTATGCATGTATTTTATTCCTGTGTTATTCTATATTAGCTTGTTTATGTTTGTTCCCGCTGCACTCTTGTCCTGATCCATTTATATAAAAACCTGTCTGAAAATCAGCTGATCAGATTTTGGTCCCTTTGTGATGTCATAATGTTCCTTTGGGTTGTTTAACCATAAGCCAATCACCAACCAAGGTAAATCAGGCAATTCTGATGATACTCTTTGTTCAAATTGGCTCACCTTTGACGAACTACAATATTAAAATGACGTGCAAGTGTTTATTTGTATTATTTTTTGGCGATAAAAACAGAATATTAATGTAATTCTACGACAAAAGCCAATTAGCAGACCGACTTTTTTCTATTTTGATCCTTTAAGTACATTTTTTGGATAATTCTTCAGTACTTTTAATGAAGCAACATCTTAATTCATAGTTTTAAAGGAGTATTTAAAACCATAGTATTTTCTTATTTTACAAAAGAACGGGATTTAAGAACTTCTGGATTTAAAGCTAGAATAATAACCAGAAATACAGTATATTATATTATGCAGTAAACACTCGCCTCTGTCTGTGGCCACGGTGTAATATCCCGGCACGACTTGAGGTCGTTCACGTTTCCAGACTGCACGTTTTTCTCCGTGAGTTTGACGATATCGGGGAAAGTGCTGCGAGGAGCGCTGAGGACGGTGTCCATGATGGCGTACTCCTGCCTGAAAAACAAAAACGTTAGACGTGAATACAAAACCTTGAATCGAGAAGAAACTCCAATATTCTCTTCATTTTATGTAGAAATTAGAATTTTACCTTTTTCCAGCATTTCTCTGCATCCTGTAAGAACCAAAGAAAATGTATAAATAAGTGAGAATTACATTTCCATTTAGAAAATATAAAGAATACCATATTTTACAATGTTTTACAGTCCAAAAACATTCCAACATGCTTGAGCTGCACAATAAGTAATTCTCTTTTTACTCGTCTCTCCTAAAAACCCTAAAGTAATTGCAATTAATTCAGAATGACAGGACTTTTAAACCCTGCAAATCCTTTCATTTACCTCAGTTTTTGATCCTTTATTCACCTGAAGTCTTGTTAGAAGCACACGAATTCAAAGTAACACACAGAGAAAAAACTAACATGACATTTTGGTGAAGTATTCCTTTGACTCGTCTCACCTGAACGAGGTTTTCTGGACCTTCTGGGCTCCGGGAATCTGCTTGTAAACCTCGTTGAGCTGGATGTAAAAAATATAAGAGTTTTCAGTGACACAGTCATCCTTCACACACTCCTATGTTCACTGATAAAAACAATAACACACTCACGTTATCGGACACTTCTTTGCGGAGCTGTTCGGCGTCTCTGGACTCGGTGCGTGAAAGGTTCTCTGAGAACAGTCTGTTTAACCGGAGGGAGATCGGGTGCTGGACTACAGGGAGAGAGAGAGACCAAGAAAAAACCCATTAAAGTTCCTGAAACCCAGAAATGAGTCAGCATTTCATCACTTCCTGTCCCCTGGTCTGGAACTCAATGGTTTCTGAATGTTTTTGGTTGTTATCCTGAAATAAGGTCTACGACATCAAATACATCAGTAAATACCCCACTGGTGAATCAAAAAACGGAGGTTGCTACCAAGTTAGCCAACATTAGCCACCTTTAGCTTAGCGGTGGTGACGTGAAGTCATGTGACCGTGCTGTAGTTCCTTTATAGCCCAACATTAGCCACCTTTAGCTTAGCGGTGGTGACGTGAAGTCATGTGACTTTGCTGTAGTTCCTTTATAGCCCAACATTAGCCACCTTTAGCTTAGCGGTGGTGACGTGAAGTCATGTGACTTTGCTGTAGTTCCTTTATAGCCCAACATTAGCCACCTTTAGCTTAGCGGTGGTGACGTGAAGTCATGTGACCGTGCTGTAGTTCCTTTATAGCCCAACATTAGCCGCCTTTAGCTTAGCGGTGGTGACGTGAAGTCATGTGACCGTGCTGTAGTTCCTTTATAGCCCAACATTAGCCACCTTTAGCTTAGCGGTGGTGACGTGAAGTCATGTGACCGTGCTGTAGTTCCTTTATAGCCCAACATTAGCCCTTTAGCTTAGCGGTGGTGAGTGAAGTCATGTGACTGCTGTAGTTCCTTTATAGCCCAACATTAGCCACCTTTAGCTTAGCGGTGGTGACGTGAAGTCATGTGACCGTGCTGTAGTTCCTTTATAGCCCAACATTAGCCTCCTTTAGCTTAGCGGTGGTGACGTGAAGTCATGTGACTGCTGTAGTTCCTTTATAGCCCAACATTAGCCACCTTTAGCTTAGCGGTGGTGACGTGAAGTCATGTGACCGTGCTGTAGTTCCTTTATAGCCCAACATTAGCCACCTTTAGCTTAGCGGTGGTGACGTGAAGTCATGTGACCGTGCTGTAGTTCCTTTATAGCCCAACATTAGCCGCCTTTAGCTTAGCGGTGGTGACGTGAAGTCATGTGACCGTGCTGTAGTTCCTTTATAGCCCAACATTAGCCACCTTTAGCTTAGCGGTGGTGACGTGAAGTCATGTGACCGTGCTGTAGTTCCTTTATAGCCCAACATTAGCCTCCTTTAGCTTAGCGGTGGTGAGGTGAAGTCATGTGACTTTGCTGTAGTTCCTTTATAGCCCAACATTAGCCACCTTTAGCTTAGCGGTGGTGACGTGAAGTCATGTGACCGTGCTGTAGTTCCTTTATAGCCCAACATTAGCCACCTTTAGCTTAGCGGTGTTGACGTGAAGTCATGTGACCGTGCTGTAGTTCCTTTATAGCCCAACATTAGCCACCTTTAGCTTAGCGGTGGTGACGTGAAGTCATGTGACCGTGCTGTAGTTCCTTTATAGCCCAACATTAGCCGCCTTTAGCTTAGCGGTGGTGAGGTGAAGTCATGTGACCGTGCTGTAGTTCCTTTATAGCCTAACGTTAGCTTTTTACTTTATAAAATGGTGTAATATGTGGAGATGATCCTGCTGAACCAAACCTGTCAGCATCATAAATCCTTAAACTCTTGAAACACTCACTGATCTCTTTGGGGTTTGGTTTTATCAGAGCCTGCGGGTGGTTTGGAGGTCGGTGCACGTTGTCGGTGATTTTCCAGCGGACGAGGTCGGTTCCTTGAGCCGCCCGGTCCTCACCATCGGGGTGTCGAGGTGATCCGAGGTGAGCAGAGACTGACGCAGCAAATACTCGTCTTCCTTAAAGCCCACCATGCGACCTGTAGAGAACAAGACGGAGATGCATTCATAGCGACTACATCCATCATTTGCACGACTTCTTCTTGTTTTTGCATGTTTACTGATTGTATTTAAAGCCAATATTTGTGCACAGTGTCAAATTAAGAGGGAGCTACGATGATATTATAACTATTTAACTACTTGTTGATTCAAATGCAACTACTTGTTTGAATCTTTATTTAAAATAACCTTCACGTTTAATATAACAAACCTCTTACCTTTCCTGCAGCAGGGCAGCAGGGCAGACAGCTCTGTAACAAGAGGAGACAGAAGGCATCATTTACACTGTGTGTGTGTGTGTGTGTGTGTGTGTGTGTGTGTGTGTGTGTGTGTGTGTGTGTGTGTGTGTGTGTGTGTGTGTGTGTGTGTGTGTGTGTGTGTGTGTGTGTGTGTGTGTCTGTGTGTGTGTGTGTGTGTGTGTGTGTGTGTGTGTGTATGTGTGTGTGTGTGGTGTATGTGTATGTGTATGTGTGTGTGTGTGTGAGTGTGAGTGTGTGTGTGTGTATGTATGTGTGTGTATGTGTATGTGTATGTGTATGTGTGTGTGAGTGTGAGTGTGAGTGTGTGTGTGTGTGTGAGTGTGTGTGTGTGTGTGTGAGTGTGTGTGTGTGTGTATGTGTGTGTGTGTGTGTCTGTGTGTGTGTGTGTGTGTGTATGTGTGTGTGTGTGTGTGTGTGTGTGTGTGTGTGTGTGTGTGTATGTGTGTGTGTGTGTGTGTGTGTGTGTGTGTGAGTGTGAGTGTGTGTGTGTGTGTGTGTGTGTGAGTGTGTGTGTGTGTGTATGTATGTGTGTGTGTCTGTGTGTGTGTGTGTGTGTATGTGTGTGTTGTGTGTGTGTGTGTGTGTGTGTGTGTGTGTGTGTGGTGAGTGTGAGTGTGTGTGGTGTGTGTATGTATGTGAGTGTGTGTGTGTATGTGTGTGTGTGTGTGTGTGTGTGTGTGTGTGGTGTGTGTGTGTGTGTGTGTGTGTGTGTGTTGTATGTATGTGAGGTGTGTGTGTATGTGTGTGTGTGTGTGTGTGTGTGTGTGTGTGTGTGTGGTGTGTGTGTGTGTGTGTGTGTGTGTGTGTGTGTGGTATGTACCGCGCAGCAGGCTTTGCAGCAGGCGCAGTATTTCCAGCAGCAGAGCAGCAGGAGGGCGAGGAGCAGCAGGAGGAAGAGCAGCAGAGGGAGCAGCCAGAGGAGGCTCGCAGCGGGGCAATCTGCAGGAAACGGGGGGTAAAGTTAAGTTGAATTCACACAGACTTGCATCTATTTAGCCGTTCATAACGTTGAGGTTTTATTGTCAATTAAATGGAAATGTTTCTGCAGTGCATTTGACAGGAAATTGTGCGTATTAATCAATTAGATCGTTTCCTTCATTGCTCGTTGTAAGTAGAAAGCCGTGAGTATTTTAATAAACCTATATTTAAGACGTGTGCAGCTCACCTCTCTTCTTGAGCACCTGGACCTCCATGCCTTCCACTTTTGGGTCTTCTGGGTTTTCCAGGGTGTATTCATACGTACAATCATCATCTTCGTCACGGAAACTGCAATATTCCAGCACCTTCTCCGCTGGAAAACACACATATCAGAATCATGTTATTTATCCCTGTGATTGGATTTCTTAACAGTTTCTCAATTTTAAGAGTAAAAGAAAAATAATTCTTTTTTCTTAGAACTGACAGTTTTTCTCGAAATGTTGAATTTTTCTCAGAATTTGATTTCAAATATTTATATAAAATGTTCACATTGTACTTTGTTTACCTTTTTGAGTTCATCCACCTGCTTGATCAGAAAGGGGCACGTGTCACAATTGACTTTGTCTTTCTTTTCTCCCGTTTTCCACGCCTGACACTGAACACAACTCTTCGTACCCTCGCACGCACCCGACAGGGCCTGCACAGGACCGCAATTAAAATATTAAAATATATAAGAAACATTTGTAGAAATGCCTTTATGCGATGCTTAACAATTAAATAAGAACAATACGAAAACCCCCCCCCCCCACACACACACACTGCTGAGTTAACACACTTTGGAAATTCCACACACCTGGAAATTTGGCTCACAGGTTGCAGTCAATTCCATTGAAGATTCGGGACACACGCAGAGGCCACACACACATTTACCTCGCCCGTTACACAGACCCTGTTACAAATAAAGACAGGTGAATAGGGTAAACAAATTAACTAACAGATATCACCGTGAAACTTTGCCACCTCAGTACTGACATTAACACAATATTTCTTTGTATTACAAGTTTTCTGAAATGTATGTTTAAATATGCAAATGAGGCATACTGCTAGCAAATATGCGATTATCCGGAACATAGATCTGTGTGCAACTATAAATATGTTGAAGATATGCAAGACATATTTGAGGGGGGGGCTTTCTGAGCCACCTATACAGTAAGTAAAAAGTGTGCAACTGAAATACCAAGAGTCACTTTTTACACACAGATTTGCCTTAAATCACACTACAGGTGAATAGGGTAGAATTTTAAACATACAGATATCGCCATGAAACTTCCCAACCTCATTACTCACATTAAGAAAGTTATTTTTTATATTACAAGTTTTCTGACAGGTTATGTTCAAATATGCAAATGAATACTTTCTAACAGTAACTTTTGCCGAATGTAGCAAAACAATTGGGATTTTGGTATTTTTCTTTTTACTTTTCGGAAAAAAGACATGCACAAAATAGCTCAAACTATCAAAACTGAACCGTGTATCTAAATTACATGTTTTCCTGTAGTGTGTATCACGTTAATCTGAAACAGAAGTCGTTGTATACTCACTCCTTTTGAGTCCAGACAGGTGTCGGTGCTTTTGGGACATTCGCAGGCGTTCCCCTCCCACCCTTTAGCGCAGGCACAGCCACCCATAACACAGGAGCCATGGTCTGCAGAGAGAGGACACAAAGAGGGTTACCATGTCAGAAGTGTGTGTGAAAATATTAGGAGTAACGTCTAAAAAACATAAATGACTTCATAGAAAGGAAAACATTAGAAAAGACAGCATGCTTTTCACTTTTGGTGGACATTTCATTCACTCTGAAAAAATGTTCCTTGAAAAAACAATTAAAAAAGTTGTCGATTATTTTGCTGTTAATCCACCACTTTGTAAATCTGCAGCTCAAATCTACAGGAGAGTAAATACATGTTCATAGAGACCCCATGCACACCCCATCATTAACCCTCATTTGAACATGGAGAGAGCTGGTACCGTTGCACAGGAATCCTTGGTAGCGTTGACACTGGGTTTTGTCATACTGGCAGTACGGTCCCTCAAACTGGTCGGGGTTGTAGCAAACACAGGCGCCACAGGCCAAAACAATCCCCCCGCCCAGAGCAGGGCTCCGTCGTCCCCGGAGCGGTGCACTGGCTGATGTCTTTGGCTGAAGTGCTGGCCGAGCAGTTACAGAACGTACCCAACCTGAAGGAGAAACACAACGCAATGTCTCAGGGACGCCGTGAGGGAGAGTCTTCAAATTGGGTGCAGATGTTCATTTGGACTAATCTGATTAAAATGTGAAGGTTCAATGAGAATGCGATCAAATTTTAGTCCCATTTCCGTGGATGGGATATTGCAGGAACGCCCTTAGGGAATTTGTTCAAATTTGGTAAAAATGTCCACTTGGACTCAAGAATAAGTGGATGCATTTTTTTGCGGACGATGTTATTGAGATTTGACGTTCGTTCCATTCTTGTGAACGCAATATCTCAGGAAAGCCGTGAGGGAGAGTCTTCAAATTTGGTGCGGATGTTCATTTGGACTCAAGGATGAGCTGATTAAAATTTGAAGGTTCAATGAGAATGTGATCAAATTTTAGTCCCATTTCCGTGGATGGGATATTGAAGGAACGCCTTTTGGGAATGTCTTCAAATTTGGTGCAGATGTTCGATTGGACTCAAGGATGAGCTGAATCAAATTTGGAGGTACTATGACAATGTGATCTAATTTTAGTCCCATTTCCGTGGATGGGATATTCCAGGAATGCCCACGAGGCGTTAACTCTAGTTAATTCTTTATATAATAAAATAAGAATGAATAATGAAAGACTCACCAGCCGTCAGAGCACTGACACTTCCCACACACAAGGTTTCCATTTGTATGACAAATGGCTGCTTTAGGGAGGATAGTCTGGAGGAAAGAGAAAACTGAAATGAATACCATGAAGACATTGTGCGTTGAAGTGACAGGTGATACTTTCATTCTTGAATAATCTAACTATTATTATCTAAATTAAAACAAAAGTCTATAAATGGTTGAAAAAGGAAAATAATTGCCAAGGTTATGTGTTGTTTGTCATTGTCAATTGTGTATAAAACAGAGAAAACTCCGTATTTAAAGCAAAAATAACTGAATTTTCTAAAATGTTTGCATTAAAGATGAACCTAAGTTCACTTATCCAAAGACAAAGGAGACATTAGGATGAATCCACCATGAAGCAATGTGAAACAAAGCAGCTTTAGCTCGTGTCATAAAGTGTGTGTACCTTCTCACAGTCGCAGGTCGGACACAGAATGGAGGCGTCAACGTTTAGGCCGGCATTGAAGGTTGTTGGTTTGACTCTCATGACCCCCTCTTTGTCGGCCTGATCAGACTCACACACCGGATTGTCATCAAGCATTCTGTGGGCTTTGACTCGCATCCGGAAATCTCCCTGGAAAACACACACACACACAAACACACACACACACACAACACACACACACACACACCACACCACAACACACACAAACACACACACACACACACACAACACCACACACACACACACATTAGAAAGGCAATGTTGGACTTCTTGAGAACAGGTGACTGCCACCCTATGAATTATAAGTGAACAGTTGAGAACGAATCTTGCAGATTTGAGGGAACATATATCTGAATATTCTTCAAATCCAACAGTATTTTGAAGAATACCTTTAAAGGAGACAAGCAAAATCCCACTGTTACCTTGATTAAAGTACACAAAATATAGGTACAAAAGTCGTTTAAAGACATGTCGATATTGAAATTGATAGAAAATGGTGGGATATGTTGCAACCTTAAAAAATGTGCTGAATTCATGTGTTTTTTCCGTCGTTCTTCTGCTTACTATTTTCCAGGGTTGAAGTTAAAGGCTCCGAATTGTTTGACGACATTATATTTGGTCAGGAACTCCGTCTCAAAAGCCTTCGGTTTGTTCGCTGCACGGATGCTCATCTTAGACGGATGTTCTGTAAGAGTTAGAGGATAAATCAATCAGAACAACTGCAAACGCCTCCACCTTTGAACACTTGTTAGAAGACGTTGTACCTGGAAGGCGGTAGTCATGATATCCAGCATATTGGACGAGTCCTCTGACAGCAGACCGACCTCAGCGATGGGGAAATACTCTTTGAGTTTCTGCACAAAGGACAACAAAATAAATCCATGATCTAAAACTCAACAGTCTGTCTCCAGAACCGAATGATCCGATCCAAAATGCAACGAGTTCTTCTTTGGCCAATTCTACATCTGCCCACAAAAGAAAGGAAATTAGATTAAACTGAAAAATATCCTCTTGTTAGAGAGTAATAATAAACACAACCAATCAGGAGGCCACTATACCATTCTTCTTCAGAAGGTTGCTTTTAGAAAATAAAAATATGCAAATAGCGTTTTTTTCAACTCCATTTCCATTTACCTCCATTCTATTGGGGGGCAGGGAGATATCTAGGGGACTTATACATCAAAACAAGAGGAACATAATTGTCTAAAACCTACAAAAAAAACCCCATTGGTGTACATAAAAGCAGTGCTGGAAGTGTTTTGGGCTGTGATACTTTATGATAAGAAACATTCAATCATACAAACAAATATACGTAAAAAAAAAAAATTCAAGATGCAATGAAATCAATAACCCAATACGTGGAGGGAAACCTAGATAACCCCCCACCTCGTAGTAGGTGTAGGAGTGGTTTGTGACGGCGAAGACGGGGATGATGTTGTGATCTCCCAACACACGGATCAATGTGGGAATGGACGGATAATCCTGGTGAATGTCCTCTGTGTATTTTTCGTTAGCGTCGAGGTGGCATTGCTCGTCGTTTCGCTTCAGGATCCCCGACAGGACGTTCATGCCGTCGGTCTCGTAGTGGAAGGCCGACTCGGTGGAGAACACCAGCAGGTGAGTGCTGTGGTCGCGCCAGCCGATCTGGTCCTGGAAACAGAAAACCAGTAAAGAGGTGTTAGAAAAACATCACTGGTCCCCGGCTTGAGCTTCAATCTCAGGATCCATGTATCTGTGATCCTCTCCAGAATGGAAGTAGTCATCACATACAGAGCATCAACTAGTTCCTGAACAGTGTCCTTCACATGCTGATATCCAAGAGAGGGAGTTACACAGTCACAAGATGGAGGAATACCGGTTCTTCTAAGTAATCATACATCCTGTCATGAACAAAATACTAAGTTTTTTCTCAAAATGTTGGTTTTTGTCTATTTCTCAAAATTCTGACTTTTTCTCAAAATTCTGACTTTTTCTCAAAATCTCAAAATTCTGACTTTTTCTCAAAATCTCAAAATTCTGTATTTTTCTCAAAATTCTGACTTTTTTCTCAAAATTCTGACTTTTTTCTCAAAATTCTGACTTTTTTCCTCAAAATTCTGACTTTTTTTTCAAGATTCTGACTTTTTTTTTCAAGATTCTGACTTTTTGTCAAAATCACAAAATTCTGACTTTTTACTCAAAATCCGGACTTTTTCTCAAAATCACAAAATTCTGACTTTTTTTCAAGATTCTGACTTTTTATCAAAATCTCAAAATTCTGACTTTTTTCTCAAAATCTCAAAATTCTGACTTTTTCCTCAAAATTCTGACATTTTTTTTCAAAATTCTGACTTTTTATCAAAATCACAAAATTCTGGCTTTTTACTCAAAATCTCAAAATTCTGGCTTTTTACTCAAAATCTCTAAATTCTGACTTTTTACTCAAAATCTCTAAATTCTGACTTTTTTCCCCAAAATCTCAAAAAAGTAGTCATCACATACAGAGCATCAACTAGTTCCTGAACAGTGTCCTTCACATGCTGATATCCAAGAGAGGGAGTTACACAGTCACAAGATGGAGGAATAGAAAGCAGTATTCAATGTTTACTTCAGATTAGCTCCACGTCAGAAATGAGCATGCTTGTCATATGTCTATCTCCATAGAGGCTGAATCATCATGTTAATCACATAGCTATCATATGCCTCAAACAGTCCTGATGCTCTTCTAGGTAATCATACATCCTGTCATGAACACAGCTACAGTTGGGATACCTTTGTTATCATGTTACTCTCATGTGGAAGAGGACATTCACTATTTTCCCAACAGGAGGGAAAAGGGAGTGTTTGTTAGAAGAGATTACGGATATTAAAAGATGCAGGTATTTTTGGTTATTGATTTTTCTTTGTTAACAAGATTCTTAAAACCGCATTCTTTTTTTTGGCCACTTGGGGGTAGCAGAAACAAAACAGAAACATATATATATTTATATTATCACCTTTTGAAAAACGGTTTCTCAATTTGTGTGTCTTTGGAGTAATTGTTGTCTTCTGTCTTTCTGTAAATGTACCTCCAATTCCTAAAGGTATCATTTTTGTCTCTCTGTGGAATTTGAGGTCGTTTTGTGTCTCTTTGCAGTCATTTATTGTCTTTCTGTAGTCATGTTTGTCTCCTTGTAGTCAATGTGTGTCTATTTGACACACATGTATTTCTTGTGGTAGTTTTGTTGTGGTGATTCAACACAGACTCACGGCATTTGGTGTTATAGTCACGAAATTAATCTATTGATTCGTGTTCCCCAAGACGATTTCGCAATTGTTTTCGTGTCACACAGAACGATTTTAAAAGCAATGTAGATAATAACAAATTAGAAGGAAAAAGAGACTAAAAGAAATACAGATGTCAGTATTCTGAGCTCTGAGACATTTTTTTCCTCACTGACGGCAAAAAACTCAGACATTATACAATTTAAAATCAAAGGGATAGGGTTAGGCTTAGGGTAAGATATTGAGTAAGAACATGTTTTATGAACCACACAGCTTCTGGTCTTCCAAGACCCGACCGGACAAAAAGACGTGGTGCAGGCACGAAACATACTACCAATAGAAATACATTGCTTTTAAAATCGTTCTGTGTGACACGAAAAAAAAGGTGAAAATCGTGTTGGTGAACACGAATCAATAGATTAAATTAATTTCGTGACTACACGAAATGCCGTGAGATTTTATCTCTCTCTTGTTATTTGTGTGTCTCTTTGTGGTCATTGTGTCTCTTTGTGGTCATTGTGTCTCTTTTCCCTGCAACAGTAATCATGCCATGATTGGATATATCTAATTGAGAAAAGGTGTGTTTTATTGCTTCAAAGTTAAATACTTCATTAGTAATAAATTGTGTTTATCTTTTCCCTGTAAAGTAATACAGTAGTATTAACAGAGAATACACCTTCCATCCAGTCTCTCTTTTTGGAGAGAGGTATGCATTTTTTGGGCAATTGTATTCAGAGCAACATGTGTTTTGTATTGAGTTTTCTGACTAACCTTACAAACTGCTGCCTGCAGTATGGCATCAAACCCTCCTTCTGGAGCGTCCAGGTTTCCAGAGATCTCCTCCTGGAGCTCATCGTTGAAGAACTTTACGTTGTTCGTTAGCCTGATGACGTTTTGGAAAGAGAACGGAGGGTCGCTGTCCGGCCATGGCTTTTTGAGTCTGAGAAGAAGGAAATTAGCACATTAAGATTGAACTACCATTTGTTTAGAATGCTGTAGAGATGTCGTATTTCTGTGTTGGACCTTGAAGGCAGCATCTCCCTGGTTCAATGGGATTTTTCCATTGGATTTTGGTTTATTGCAGAAAATAATCTTACGCAGCGTCCACACGGCGTGCGTTGAAGCTTGCCGGCAGGCGTGTCTGAAGCTCGACCAACAACCAATGACATGAATCTCCCGCCCCGGACACACAAGCACACGGTTTGATTGGCTAGAGCTTGTACTGGCATATGATTTGATTGGCTGACGCTTCCGTCGAAGCTTCAAAAGTTGAACATTGCTCAACTTTTGAAGTGAGCAACGCAAGCAAAGCGAAGCGACGCTCCCACAATGCAGTTCAGCAAAGTATGACATCACCCCATTCAAAGTGAATGGGCAGAAGCGTTGAAGCTTCAACGCACGCCGCCGTGTGGACGGGCCGTTAACGTTTATGATATTTACACGTTTAGTTCATCAGGATAATCTCCACATATTAACAACACTTTATGATTACTGAAGTAAAAAGCTAATGTTGGGCTATAAAGGATACAGCACGGTCACATGACTTCACGTCACCACCGCTAAGCTAAAGGAGGCTAATGTTGGGCTATAAAGGAACTACAGCACGGTCACATGACTTCACGTCACCACCGCTAAGCTAAAGGTGGCTAATGTTGGGCTATAAAGGAACTACAGCACGGTCACATGACTTCACGTCACCACCGCTAAGCTAAAGGTGGCTAATGTTGGGCTATAAAGGAACTACAGCACGGTCACATGACTTCACATCACCACCGCTAAGCTAAAGGTGGCTAATGTTGAGCTATAAAGGAACTACAGCACGGTCACATGACTTCACGTCACCACCGCTAAGCTAAAGGTGGCTAATGTTGAGCTATAAAGGAACTACAGCACGGTCACATGACTTCACATCACCACCGCTAAGCTAAAGGCGGCTAATGTTGGGCTATAAAGGAACTACAGCACGGTCACATGACTTCACGTCACCCGCTAAGCTAAAGGTGGCTAATGTTGGGCTATAAAGGAACTACAGCACGGTCACATGACTTCACGTCACCACCGCTAAGCTAAAGGTGGCTAATGTTGGGCGTGATGACGTTTAGTCATCTCATTTAGACACTTGTTACCAACCGCCTTTTTTTTATTCCCCAGTGGGGTATCTACTGACAGATTTTATGCCCCTTTTTAACAAAAAACACATTAAAAAAAACGTTGACTTCGAGACGAGGGAACAGGAAGTGCTAAAATGATGACTCCTCTCAGGGTTTCAGGACTCATTCCTGCATCGTTTTTATGCCTAAATTAGTTCAAGTCAGATTTGTTTCCTTACTTCTCAGGCCTCATGTCCGTCTGCGGCTCGATCACTTTGTCCACAAACTTCCCAAACCCAATGGTGAAGTTATCCGACAGAGTAGGAACCGTCTTAGCTACAGAAGGAAAACACCATCAGTATTACAGTTTCTCCGTCATCACATTACACAGGTGGGAAAAGTATTCAGATTCTTAATAACACACTGTAAAAATACTACATTTCCAGTTTAAGTACAGTATCGAGAATGGTACTTACAAGTATTTAAGTACGATTTGGAAAATGTATGTAAAGCATTCAGAGTAAAAGTACTCAATCGTCACATTTAATAAGCTCAAACTCCAATGAACTTTCTGTTAACCCACTCGTGGTTTGAGCTACTTAAATATAATGTTGATTATATAATATACATCATTATATAATGTTTAAGTGTGAAAATCTGAATGTATGAAGTAACTAGTAAATAAATCTGAGTAAAAAGTACAACATTGGCTTCCAAAATGTAGTAGAGAAAACAATATATTAGTATAAAATGAAAATACATGTACCTCAAAAGCGTACTTCAGCATAGTACTTGAGTAAATGTACTTTCCATCACCAACATGCTCACCCAGCTCTTCGCCCATATTCTTCAAGCTGTCCAAATCGTCCGCCATGGAGTTGGAGAAGTCCATGAGGATGTAGAGATCCAGAGGACCTTTAGTCGGAGCGAACACCTCCACGTCCACCATCTTCTCCTCTCCGGGCAGAAGGCTCATGGTCATCATCTGAGGAGAGACCTGAGACTGAGAGAGCGCCATGTTGATCTTCTGGTTCTGAGGAGAGACAAAGGGAACCGTCAGGATGTATACACTTTGTTTTGATTTAATAATGTTGTATAATAACGTGCAATTACGTATCTGCTACTACGTTTTTTTGCACTACTCAATACTGCTCGTCACTGTACAGTATTTTACGTTAATTATGACCGTCTGTAGATATTTAATTGCTCTTTTTAGTGCACTGTTAGTACAGTTTTATTATTATACTGCTGTGTTATTGTATCTTTGTAATTCTGGCACAACAATTTCAATTACAAGATGGTTTTGCAGGTGTTGTTGATGAGGACATATTTCACAAGAAGAGAGAGAGTTATGATTTCATTTTAACAAGGACTTTAAAAATGGAGGAATGATTGTTAGAAGACTTACTTTTTCAATCTTCATGCTGCTCGAGGCCGTTATCGCCGCCCCAGCGCTGCAGCCGTGAGCGATTATATGGCGTACAGATCACAGCGAGGGCCGTTAAACATCTGAGGAAAGAAGGAGGGATTTTATTTTAATGTGATTCACAAATTGAGTCTGATGGTTGATTCTGGCCCTTGGAAATGTGAGCAAAGTGTCCAAAAGTTATAATGAAACCAGAGCCCAGTCTGCTGTGATTGGTCAACAGCTTAGAGATGTCCCGCACCCCTTAGCCTTATCACATACAATGTGTTGGTGCGCTAGCCAATAGAAGTGTTAGTGTAACATAGTGATGTCACCATGTTCAGGAAGTAAACAAAGGAGTCCAATGATGTGTTTGTAATTCGTGATAGTGGGCTAATTGAATAAAGTTTGATTTGATTTAATCATTTTATTAAGTGGAAGTAGAAATACTTTTTAACGTAACTGTAGAAAATACTTTAAATTAAGGGATTTCTTTAAGTGAAAAGAGGTTGAAGAAATGTTTCCATAATGGCACATTTCTTCCAGAAATCAGACTCAATAACAGAGGACATTTTTTAAGCAAATTATTTGTATTTTTCTTAGCAATTCTAGCGCATTGCTACAATGAAATGCACGTAGATACAATCAAATTCATGGTACGCTAAAAAGGACAATGTAGGGAAAATCCTGAATGTCCTCTTCCAACATGAGAGTAACATGATAACAAAGGTATCCCAACTGTAGCTGTGAACATGACAGGATGTATGATTACCTAGAAGAGCATCAGGACTGTTTGAGGCATATGAGCTATGTGATTAACATGATGATTCAGCCTCTATGGAGATAGACATATGACAAGCATGCTCATTTCTGACGTGGAGCTAATCTGAAGTAAACATTGAATACTGCTTTCTATTCCTCCATCTTGTGACTGTGTAACTCCCTCTCTTGGATATCAGCATGTGAAGGACACTGTTCAGGAACTAGTTGATGCTCTGGATGTGATGACTACTTCCATTCTGGAGAGGATCACAGATACATGGATCCTGAGATTGAAGCTCAAGCCGGGGATCAGTGATTATTAACATTTTGAAGTATTCAGAAAAAGTCCGAATTTTGAGACTTTTGAGAAAATCCGATTTTTTTTTAATTTAGATTTGAGAAAAAAGTAATAATTGAGAAAAAGTCCGAATTTTTAGATTTTGAAAAAAAAAAGATTTTCTGAAAAAGGCAACATTTTGTGAAAAAGTCAGAATTTGAGATTGAAGCTTATGATTATTAACATTTTAAGTATTCAGAAAAAGTAATAATTTTGAGAAAAAAGTAATAATTTTGAGAAAAAAAGTAATAATTTTGAGAAAGTCATTTTGAGATTTAAAAAAAAAGTCATTTTGAGAAAAATTGAGATTTTTAGAAAAAGTCAGAATTTTGAGATTTTTAGGAAAAATCTCCCTCTTGGATATCAGCATGTGAAGGACACTGTTCAGGAACTAGTTGATGCTCTGTATGTGATGACTACTTCCATTCTGGAGAGGATCACAGATACATGGATCCTGAGATTGAAGCTCAAGCCGGGGACCAGGGAGATTTTTCTGACAGAAAACAATGCATATCTGTGGGATGACAGCCACATGATTTCGAAGGATTGACAGATTTTAGTCACGTTTTTGTATTGTTTTTTGTGCCCGTACCTCATCAGGGCAGTATGCGCAGCCCACCGCCGCCTGAAGGCACTGGGAGCAGCTTTGGCTCTGGAGGCGAAGCAGTAGTCTCTGGAGGAGAGAAACACAAAAATGAGATTCAAACCCAGAGAGCATAGCTAGCATACCTGCGGTAACACGCAGCAGACTCTGGCACAACGTCGGGTTCATCCTGACAGCGCTTTGAATCAAAAACAAATGCTGGAAGAAAAACAGTAGCTAACAAAAAGGGTAGATACATCTAAATATCAAGAGAGTCCTGATCTTTGTATCTGTGTAAGCAGAGGAGTAGAAGTACTCAGATCTTGTACTTGAGTAAAAGTAGAAGTACTCAGATATTGTACTTGAGTAAAAGTAGAAGTACCAGAGTGTAGGAATACTCTGTTACAGTGAAAGTCCTGCATTCAAAATGTTTCCTCAAGTGAAAGTAGGAAAGTATTCTCATCAAAATATAGTGAAAGTAGAGACAGTGAAAGTAGTCATTGTGCAGATTGGTCCATTTCAGAATAATATATATGATATGTTTTATAATGATTGATCATGAAAGTGTTCTCAAAGCTGGTAAAGGTGCAGCTAGTTTGAATGGCTTTGTATACTGCAGGGTAGCTTGTGGATTTACTCCAGGTGGAGTTATTTGGTTTGCAGTGAAATAAAAACAGTGTGTTTTATAACCCGGGTGTTTTCTCACCTTCAGCGTAGCAGCAGGTCAGCAGCACGGCTAACAGCCCGAGCTGCGAGAGACGCAACGACCATCTCCCCATCTCCTTCCTGCAACACAAACAATACATTCACACATGCACAAAAAAAAAAGTTATATTCAGAGAGAGAGACTTTCCCCTCCGGTGATTTCTCTGCAGATAAAGGTGTAACTTAAACCACCTGTACTTTCCCTCAGAAAGACACTGTGTACTTTCAGAAACTACAAGCAGCCTACTTTAAAGAGTCCTCTCCTGCTGATGTTCAGGTGTATATCAGTATGTAGTGTCTCTACTTTAAAGAGTCCTCTCCTGCTGATGTTCAGGTGTATATCAGTATGTAGTGTCTCTACTTTAAAGAGTCCTCTCCTGCTGATGTCCAGGTGTATATCAGTATGTAGTGTCTCTACTTTAAAGAGTCCTCTCCTGCTGATGTTCAGGTGTATATCAGTATGTAGTGTCTCTACTTTAAAGAGTCCTCTCCTGCTGATGTTCAGGTGTATATCAGTATGTAGTGTCTCTACTTTAAAGAGTCCTCTCCTGCTGATGTTCAGGTGTATATCAGTATGTAGTGTCTCTACTTTAAAGAGTCCTCTCCTGCTGATGTTCAGGTCTATATCAGTATGTAGTGTCTCTACTTTAAAGAGTCCTCTCCTGCTGATGTTCAGGTGTATATCAGTATGTAGTGTCTCTACTTTAAAGAGTCCTCTCCTGCTGATGTTCAGGTGTATATCAGTACGTAGTGTCTCTACTTTAAATAGTCCTCTCCTGCTGATGTCCAGGTGTATATCAGTATGTAGTGTCTCTACTTTAAAGAGTCCTCTCCTGCTGATGTTCAGGTGTATATCAGTATGTAGTGTCTCTACTTTAAAGAGTCCTCTCTGCTGATGTTCAGGTGTATATCAGTATGTAGTGTCTCTACTTTAAAGAGTCCTCTCCTGCTGATGTTCAGGTGTATATCAGTATGTAGTGTCTCTACTTTAAAGAGTCCTCTCCTGCTGATGTCCAGGTGTATATCAGTATGTAGTGTCTCTACTTTAAAGAGTCCTCTCCTGCTGATGTTCAGGTGTATATCAGTATGTAGTGTCTCTACTTTAAAGAGTCCTCTCCTGCTGATGTTCAGGTGTATATCAGTATGTAGTGTCTCTACTTTAAAGAGTCCTCTCCTGCTGATGTTCAGGTGTATATCAGTATGTAGTGTCTCTACTTTAAAGAGTCCTCTCCTGCTGATGTTCAGGTGTATATCAGTATGTAGTGTCTCTACTTTAAAGAGTCCTCTCCTGCTGATGTTCAGGTGTATATCAGTATGTAGTGTCTCTACTTTAAAGAGTCCTCTCCTGCTGATGTTCAGGTGTATATCAGTATGTAGTAAATGTGTAACTACTTCATAAAGCTGATTTCAGAGAGACTGTAACCAGAGAGAAACTATGAAGATATCACAGAAATTGTGGCTCATATTCTTTACCTGCTGCAAGGAATGTCATGTTTTGGTTTGTTGTTGTTTGTTTGTTTGTTTTACAGGATAGGGGAAAAACAATGATTGATTTTCACAACAGTTGGTGGAAGGATGAAGCACAGTCGAAGAAAGCAACGAATAAACTCTTGATTGGATCAGACATTGCGAAACGGTAGCTCTGTGATCTCCAAATGCACTTCAAGTTTGTCTTTTTTGTGGGTTGGGAGACTTGACATCAGATTATAATATAACTATTATCTTTACACCTGCATATATATATGAAGCCTTTAATACGGGTTTAATGGCTGTACATTCTGCTCCTCTCATATAACCAATTTCTGATAAAGAGCCTGTCGAGGCATGATAGAAAATGATGGAAAACCCAAAACAGGGTGGGGACCTGGACATTTTCCAGACTGCATGTGCAGACGCTCCGTAAAAACAATGTGTATATGTAACGCTGGTGTGTTCGATAGAGAACGACCTGATGGACAGGAAGCTGCAGAAAGGACTCCAGAAAGAGATGGAGAGAACAAAGGGAACTACTATGTGGTACGAAATGTCTCCCTAATTGTCTCTGTGGGCAGATAACCAATTATGTGTCGCCCAAAATGAATGATTTGTGTTTTCAGGATTTACAACTTGACGGAGGAATTTCCCCTCGAGGCGAGAAAAAGTCTGAGTTTAAAAACACGGGCTAAAAAAACACATGGGAATAACACCTTAGCACCTCGCTGTGAGCTGCCTACAGGTGTGTGTGTGTGTGTGTGTGTGTGTGTGTGTGTGGTGTGTGTGTGTGTTGTGTGTGTGTGTGTGTGTGTGTGTGTGTGTGTGTCACATAAATCACTGCCCGAGGGGGGAGAAAAACACACTCCTTCTTCTCGCTCAGAAGCCAGAGGCTCGCAGGCGTTTATGACACTGACATTAAACTGGGAGACACAAATTACAGTTTGCTGGAGACAGAAAATAGATCCGAGTCACACATGCTGCTCTTTTCACTCCGTGGCACTAAAAGAGAACACTTTTTTACAGAGTTGAATCATTTCCAACATACCTGGAAAATCCCAGCGTTTGAAGCTTTCCACAAACGTCTACAAACTCCTTTTCTTACTTTTCTTTTGCCCTGTTTTGATGTGAGCAACCAGGCAGACAGCAAACAGATTCAAGAGGAAATAGCTCAATCCAAATCTGCTCGAGCGTGCAAATGTAAAACCACATATAAACGTTACATAACACTCTTTTTACAGCCATACACCTTGCTCTAAAGCCACCCGCATGTGAACCAGCAGAATAATCCGTGTGTCGCAAAGACTGAGAAATACATCGTGGGAAACAAGAAGTTTACGACAAGGATACAAAGAGATTAGTGATCAAACAAACCTCTCACTGCGCCCAGTCCAAAAGTCCAACAATAAATAAGAAAAAAACTCCCAACTCCTTTCTGCTCTGTTTGACCCAAGAGTTCGGGAAAAAGTTTGTATCCAGCTGCAAAATAAAAACTTCTTTCAAGTCCAACTTCAAGACCTTTTCTTGCTTTCTTTCTTCCTGTAAAATCCGGTCTGGTTAAATATGCACTTATTTGTCCTCAGCGGAGTGTGTGTCTGCAAGCGTTTCTAAGTGGAAGTGAGATAAGAGACTCGGAGTGAATGCGTGGGTGCTGTGACTTGATCCCTCCTTTATCTTCACACACACACACACACACACACACACACACACACACACACCACACACACACACACACACACACACACACACACACACACACACACACTCCCTTTCCAGGTGAGTATCCATGACGGAGAGGTTGACTCCCTTCCTGTACCTCTAACTCTTCCCCACCCTAAAGTTAAAAGCTCCACACCTAAAGCAACCCACCCCCCCTCCTCCTACATTCCTCCCCAGCACAAGATCACCTGTGTGGGCATGAGAGTTTGGGAGGCACCCTCCCTGCATGGCCTCCTCCCAAACTCTCTGGGGAGTGGCAGGCAAAAAGAAAAGTGCCCGCAGGCTATGGGAATCTGTTTTCTGCCATTTCACAACCGAGTCCTCGTGATAACGGGAACATTTGAAACCTGTCAGATGTGTTATTTGTGCATCATGGTTGCCACATATCCTTTCTCCCATTTCTGGAGGTGAGAGTCACTTCCTGTGGTCCAAGATGTGAAGCACTGGTTGACTCAGGAAGGTTGGAAAGGGACCAATTTCAGGGAGAAACTTTAGGGAGTGTCCTCTAAGGTGCAACTCATGCAGAGAATTAAGTGGACTTTCAGTAGAGAAAAGGGAAGGCAATGACCTCTAAGTTGATGTTCAAGTGGAGAAAACATGATTTAATGTCCTTGCACTGGAGAAGAAGTCATGCATTACAAGGCGTAGTGCGCTTCCAGTGGAGAGAACACAACGAAATGTCCGCTATTGTTCCCTTCTAGTGGAGAAAACATGACGCAGTTTAGTTTAAGAGAATGGAGAGAATGTGATGAAGTGACCTCTAGGGTGAGATGAAATGGTTCCTTCCAGTGAGGAAGATTTAACGATATACCCTTTGGGTGTTCTTCCAGTGGAGAAAACAAGATAAAGAGTCCTTCAAGATTCCCTTTCAGTGGAGAAAATGGGATGCAGTACCTTCTATGGAGAGCTTTCAGTGGAGAAACTATTATGACATTTTCTTTAAGCCATTTAAGTGGAGAGAACATGAAGTGCCCTCTACGATGCCCTTAAGTGGAGAAAACAAGATTAAGTGCCCTTCCAGTGGAGAAAACATGACGAAATTGGTCCGTTCTAGTGGAGAAAACGTGATGCAGTGTCGTCTAAGGAGATCTTTCAGTGGAGAAAACGTTAGGAAGTCTCCTCCAAGGCGCTGTTCAAGTGGAGAAAACGTGATGAAGTTTAGTTTAAAGGGGACCTATCATGCAAAATGCACTCGTGTACGTCTTTTCTACATGAATATGTGTCCCCGGTGTTCCAGGGAACTCACCAAGTGTCAGAAAACACAACCCTCTCTATTTTCCCTCCATACCCAAATCTCTAAAAAAGGGGCTGCAACGGATCTGATAAAAACTGATCCAGATTTGAACACTGTCCTGACGTCAGGACGGTGGCGCTACGGCTATTGGGCCAACTCCACCAATCAGGAGGAGACAGCCACGGCCATTGCCGTTCCAAAGCGCTGGAGACGCTGTAGTACATATGCCAGGCTCTAGGTGGTGCTGTTCTCACTGAATCTGCCCAGAGCTAGAAATGGTCAAATTGAGCAAAATGAGGCATGGCTAAAATGTATGATCTGTTTGGTATTTAAAAAAAAAAAAAAGTATAAATATGCCTTATATAGGTATGGTCCTACACTATATTATTCAAATATAGCATGATAGGTCCACTTTAAGGTAACTTCAAGTGGAGAGAATTTGATGAAGTGCCTTCTAGGGTGAGATGAAATGCCCTTTGGGGGTTCTTCCAGTGGAGAAATCAGTTTTCAGGGTGTCCCTCTAATATATAAAACATGATAAGGTGCTCTTCTAGTGAAGTAAACAAGATGAAATGCCATCTTATAATCCCTTCTAGTGAGAGAACAGGATGCAGTACCTTCTAGTGGAGAGAACAGGATGCAGTACCTTCTAGTGAGAGAACAGGATGCAGTACCTTCTAGTGAGAGAACAGGATGCAGTACCTTCTAGTGAGAGAACAGGATGCAGTACCTTCTAGTGAGAGAACAGGATGCAGTACCTTCTAGTGAGAGAACAGGATGCAGTACCTTCTAGAGGAGAGAACAGGATGCAGTACCTTCTAGTGAGAGAGAACAGGATGCAGTACCTTCTAGAGAGAGACAGGATGCAGTACCTTCTAGAGGAGAGAACAGGATGCAGTACCTTCTAGTGAGAGAGAACAGGATGCAGTACCTTCTAGTGGAGAGAACAGGATGCAGTACCTTCTAGAGAGAGAACAGGATGCAGTACCTTCTAGAGAGAGAGAACAGGATGCAGTACCTTCTAGAGAGAGAGAACAGGATGCAGTACCTTCTAGAGAGAGAGAACAGGATGCAGTACCTTCTAGTGGAGAGAACAGGATGCAGTACCTTCTAGAGAGAGAGAACAGGATGCAGTACCTTCTAGAGAGAGAGAACAGGATGCAGTACCTTCTAGAGAGAGAACAGGATGCAGTACCTTCTAGAGAGAGAACAGGATGCAGTACCTTCTAGAGAGAGAACAGGATGCAGTACCTTCTAGAGAGAGAGAACAGGATGCAGTACCTTCTAGAGAGAGAACAGGATGCAGTACCTTCTAGAGAGAGAACAGGATGCAGTACCTTCTAGAGAGAGAGAACAGGATGCAGTACCTTCTAGAGAGAGAACAGGATGCAGTACCTTCTAGTGGAGAGAACAGGATGCAGTACCTTCTAGTGAGAGAACAGGATGCAGTACTTCTAGTGGAGAGAACAGGATGCAGTACCTTCTAGTGAGAGAACAGGATGCAGTACCTTCTAGAGAGAGAACAGGATGCAGTACCTTCTAGTGGAGAGAACAGGATGCAGTACCTTCTAGTGGAGAGAGAACAGGATGCAGTACCTTCTAGTGAGAGAACAGGATGCAGTACCTTCTAGTGGAGAGAACAGGATGCAGTACCTTCTAGAGAGAGAACAGGATGCAGTACCTTCTAGAGAGAGAGAACAGGATGCAGTACCTTCTAGAGAGAGAGAACAGGATGCAGTACCTTCTAGAGAGAGAGAACAGGATGCAGTACCTTCTAGTGGAGAGAACAGGATGCAGTACCTTCTAGTGGAGAGAACAGGATGCAGTACCTTCTAGAGAGAGAACAGGATGCAGTACCTTCTAGTGAGAGAACAGGATGCAGTACCTTCTAGAGAGAGAACAGGATGCAGTACCTTCTAGTGAGAGAACAGGATGCAGTACCTTCTAGTGGAGAGAACAGGATGCAGTACCTTCTAGTGGAGAGGAACAGGATGCAGTACCTTCTAGAGAGAGAGAACAGGATGCAGTACCTTCTAGAGAGAGAACAGGATGCAGTACCTTCTAGAGAGAGAAACAGGATGCAGTACCTTCTAGAGAGAGAACAGGATGCAGTACCTTCTAGTGGAGAGAGAACAGGATGCAGTACCTTCTAGTGAGAGAACAGGATGCAGTACCTTCTAGTGGAGAGAACAGGATGCAGTACCTTCTAGTGGAGAGAACAGGATGCAGTACCTTCTAGAGAGAGAGAACAGGATGCAGTACCTTCTAGAGAGAGAACAGGATGCAGTACCTTCTAGTGGAGAGAACAGGATGCAGTACCTTCTAGTGAGAGAACAGGATGCAGTACCTTCTAGAGAGAGAACAGGATGCAGTACCTTCTAGTGGAGAGAACAGGATGCAGTACCTTCTAGTGGAGAGAGAACAGGATGCAGTACCTTCTAGTGAGAGAACAGGATGCAGTACCTTCTAGTGAGAGAACAGGATGCAGTACCTTCTAGTGAGAGAACAGGATGCAGTACCTTCTAGAGGAGAGAACAGGATGCAGTACCTTCTAGTGAGAGAGAACAGGATGCAGTACCTTCTAGAGAGAGAACAGGATGCAGTACCTTCTAGAGGAGAGAACAGGATGCAGTACCTTCTAGTGAGAGAGAACAGGATGCAGTACCTTCTAGTGGAGAGAACAGGATGCAGTACCTTCTAGAGAGAGAACAGGATGCAGTACCTTCTAGAGAGAGAGAACAGGATGCAGTACCTTCTAGAGAGAGAGAACAGGATGCAGTACCTTCTAGAGAGAGAGAACAGGATGCAGTACCTTCTAGTGGAGAGAACAGGATGCAGTACCTTCTAGTGGAGAGAACAGGATGCAGTACCTTCTAGAGAGAGAACAGGATGCAGTACCTTCTAGTGAGAGAACAGGATGCAGTACCTTCTAGAGAGAGAACAGGATGCAGTACCTTCTAGGAGAGAACAGGATGCAGTACCTTCTAGTGGAGAGAACAGGATGCAGTACCTTCTAGAGAGAGAACAGGATGCAGTACCTTCTAGTGGAGAGAGAACAGGATGCAGTACCTTCTAGTGAGAGAACAGGATGCAGTACCTTCTAGTGGAGAGAACAGGATGCAGTACCTTCTAGTGGAGAGAACAGGATGCAGTACCTTCTAGAGAGAGAGAACAGGATGCAGTACCTTCTAGTGGAGAGAACAGGATGCAGTACCTTCTAGAGAGAGAGAACAGGATGCAGTACCTTCTAGAGAGAGAGAACAGGATGCAGTACCTTCTAGAGAGAGAACAGGATGCAGTACCTTCTAGAGAGAGAGAACAGGATGCAGTACCTTCTAGAGAGAGAACAGGATGCAGTACCTTCTAGAGAGAGAACAGGATGCAGTACCTTCTAGAGAGAGAGAACAGGATGCAGTACCTTCTAGAGAGAGAACAGGATGCAGTACCTTCTAGAGAGAGAACAGGATGCAGTACCTTCTAGTGAGAGAACAGGATGCAGTACCTTCTAGTGGAGAGAACAGGATGCAGTACCTTCTAGTGAGAGAACAGGATGCAGTACCTCTAGAGAGAGAACAGGATGCAGTACCTTCTAGAGAGAGAACAGGATGCAGTACCTTCTAGTGAGAGAACAGGATGCAGTACCTTCTAGAGAGAGAACAGGATGCAGTACCTTCTAGAGAGAGAACAGGATGCAGTACCTTCTAGTGGAGAGAACAGGATGCAGTACCTTCTAGTGAGAGAAAAGGATGCAGTACCTTCTAGTGGAGAGAGAACAGGATGCAGTACCTTCTAGTGGAGAGAAAGGATGCAGTACCTTCTAGTGAGAGAACAGGATGCAGTACCTTCTAGTGGAGAGAACAGGATGCAGTACCTTCTAGAGAGAGAGAACAGGATGCAGTACCTTCTAGAGAGAGAACAGGATGCAGTACCTTCTAGAGAGAGAACAGGATGCAGTACCTTCTAGAGAGAGAACAGGATGCAGTACCTTCTAGAGAGAGAGAACAGGATGCAGTACCTTCTAGAGAGAGAACAGGATGCAGTACCTTCTAGAGAGAGAACAGGATGCAGTACCTTCTAGTGAGAGAACAGGATGCAGTACCTTCTAGTGGAGAGACAGGATGCAGTACCTTCTAGTGAGAGAACAGGATGCAGTACCTTCTAGAGAGAGAACAGGATGCAGTACCTTCTAGTGAGAGAACAGGATGCAGTACCTTCTAGAGAGAGAACAGGATGCAGTACCTTCTAGAGAGAGAACAGGATGCAGTACCTTCTAGTGGAGAGACAGGATGCAGTACCTTCTAGTGAGAGAGAACAGGATGCAGTACCTTCTAGTGAGAGAAAAGGATGCAGTACCTTCTAGTGGAGAGAGAACAGGATGCAGTACCTTCTAGTGAGAGAACAGGATGCAGTACCTTCTAGTGGAGAGAACAGGATGCAGTACCTTCTAGTGGAGAGAGAACAGGATGCAGTACCTTCTAGAGAGAGAACAGGATGCAGTACCTTCTAGTGGAGAGAGAACAGGATGCAGTACCTTCTAGTGAGAGAACAGGATGCAGTACCTTCTAGTGGAGAGAACAGGATGCAGTACCTTCTAGAGAGAGAACAGGATGCAGTACCTTCTAGTGAGAGAACAGGATGCAGTACCTTCTAGTGGAGAGAACAGGATGCAGTACCTTCTAGTGGAGAGAACAGGATGCAGTACCTTCTAGAGAGAGAACAGGATGCAGTACCTTCTAGAGAGCGAACAGGATGCAGTACCTTCTAGTGGAGAGAACAGGATGCAGTACCTTCTAGTGGAGAGAACACAACGAAAATCCTTCATCGGTAAAAAAAAAAAAACACAAAAATCTATAAAGTGTACAGTAAATATGTGGCCTCATCAAAACAACACATCTCTCTGAATCCTTTGGGATATTGTAAGTACACAACTGAGCTAAATAATAACACAAGTCATTTGAATATTTGAACACAGAAATGTTACAGCTTTTAAACAAAGTCTTGAATGCCTCTCACAGTGACAGAAGGAGCGTCCTCCTCACTGTAAATACCACGCTGTGAAATCTGAGCAGCTCCCAGCAACCAGAGCTGCTGAAACACAAAGCTTCTCTGAGGGAACAAAACCTCATCTCCCCCCCGAAAACCTCCCTCCCCCTCGCTGGCTTCTTGGCGGACACTTTGGCAGCGAAGCCCCTCTAAACAGCGTTGTCGTGCCACAAACCGTACACTTTCACTGAGTTGTGCAAGAGATTTAAAGCATGCCTGATCTGAGCTTTAGAACACAAAGTGTAAGAGCCATTTAGGCACATTATTTAAGTTCAGTCAGACAACTCACGTGTTTCTTAATATGTTTATTAGAAGCAGCATATAGTTTGAGTTTGGCGTCTAGGCTCAGGCCTCATCACTCCACAGATTTACAAAGAACATTGAGTGATGATTAGATACTGTAACTACCCCCGAGCCTACAGGTGGAAGCTGGGGTGGAAGCTGGGGTGGAAGCTGGGTGGAAGCTGGGGTGGAAGCTGGGGTGGAAGCTGGGGGTGAAGCTGGGGTGGAAGCTGGGGTGGAAGCTGGGGTGAAGCTGGGGTGGAAGCTGGGTGGAAGCTGGGGGAAGCTGGGGTGGAAGCTGGGGTGGAAGCTGGGGTGGAAGCTGGGTGGAAGCTGGGGTGGAAGCTGGGGTGGGGGGGGTGGAAGCTGGGGTGGTGGTGGGGGGTGGAAGCTGGGTGGAAGCTGGGGTGAAGCTGGGGTGGTGGGGGGTGAAGCTGGGGTGGAAGCTGGGGTGAAGCTGGGGTGGTGGGGGTGAAGCTGGGGTGGTGGGGGGGTGGAAGCTGGGTGGTGGTGGGGGGGTGGAAGCTGGGGTGGAAAGCTGGGTGAAGCTGGGGTGGTGGGGGGTGAAGCTGGGTGGAAGCTGGGGTGAAGCTGGGGTGGTGGGGGGGTGAAGCTGGGGTGGTGGTGGGGGTGGAAGCTGGGGTGGAAGCTGGGTGGTGGGGGGGTGGAAGCTGGGGTGGAAGCTGGGGGTGAAGCTGGGGTGGGGGGGGGTGAAGCTGGGGGAAGCTGGGGTGAAGCTGGGGTGGTGGGGGGGTGAAGCTGGGGTGGTGGGGGGTGGGAAGCTGGGTGGAAGCTGGGGTGGTGGGGGGTGGAAGCTGGGGTGGAAGCTGGGTGGTGGGGGGGTGGAAGCTGGGGTGGAAGCTGGGGTGAAGCTGGGTGGTGGGGGGGGGTGAAGCTGGGGTGGTGGGGGGGTGGAAGCGGGGAAGTGGGGGTGAAGCTGGGGTGGTGGGGGGTGGAAGCTGGGGTGAAGCTGGGGTGAAGCTGGGGGGTGGGGGGGTGAAGCTGGGTGGTGGGGGGGTGAAGCTGGGGTGGATGCTGGGGTGGAAGCTGGGGTGGAAGCTGGAAGCTGGGGTGGAAGCTGGGTGGAAGCTGGGGTGGAGGCTGGGGTGGTGGGGGGGCAGGCGAGCAGCAGCAACATGAAACACAGCAGCAGGAACATGAACGTAGCAATACGCAATAAAGACTTCATTTTGTTAAAGAACATTTATTGACACATGCCATATGATAAATGTTAAGTCTTTGGCGATTAGACCCCGATCCTGAAATGGTATATCTAAGGGGGGATGCAGCCGTGAGCATAGGGAACCCCAACAGGGAGGAAAGTGGATGAAAGATTAAGATCGACCACTTGACGAAGGATTTGACCTTACCAGGTGGCATGGATTCAGACCGAGATGTATGCAGTGAGGCAGACATGTATAAATGATGTAGAGAAGGAGCCTGACTGTATGAACTAGGAAAAGAGAAACCCCCAACAAACGAATGATGAATGATGCGATGCAATGAATCATTACGATTATATCCGAGAGTGATATGATAGTAGTGCTGCGCTGAATGTGGGCATGTACTTAGCTTACGTGATGCGACGGGTCTAAACTGGGAAGCAAGCGAGGGTTAGACAGGAATGTGAGCGGAGAGAGAAGGAAAATAGAATGGGCTGCGCTGTGATACTGACTATTGCATGGAGCGAGACTTCTGATGGCTCAGGCAGTCTGCTGGATGAGTGAGAGAGGCATAGCATGGTTAACATTATCTAAGAAGGATGTGATACACCACCACCAGTTATATGCATGGCTTACCGTAGGAGTTTAAGTTTTTGATTAGCCAGTACGGTGCGGATATCAGGTAGGATAGGGCAGAATAAGCAATCATTCTAAAACAGAGAATGAACAGGACAGGGATAGAATTAGATGAAACCGTTCTGGAGAAGTGCTGATTAATGAATAATGTAATGCGATGAAGGTATTCTGCAGATGATTAAAACGTGAGCTGAGTGAGTGACTCATTGCTGTGAGAGACGTACTCTGCAAGACTACATTGAGCATGAAGATGTTTGTATTGCATCCATTCCTTATGCTTGACGGAAAGTGTGCACTGAGACTTTAGCTGAGGTCTGTTGAAGTACCAGATAGAGGGGATCGTATGATCATGAAGCAAGCACGCTTTGCACCACCTCCAGCTATATGCATGAAAGTATGAAGGAGAACCTGTGCATTCTTTCTTTCTTTTATATTTATTCATTTTTTAAATATATAATTATTTTATCCGGACTTCCCCCCCACCCATGAAGGGGTGCCGAGATACGAATCTGATGAGCACGGAGGCGATCATGCCTAAACGTGCTGTGAACACGGATAAACGTCACTTATCTGCTGGTTGAATTTCCTGGGAGGGATTGAATGCGGCGCAGATTGAATGCGGCGCAGATTGAATGCGGCGTAGATTGAATGCGGTCGGTCGTGGTCCGCCAGCTGATCCATTGAACTTCCGATAAAGCACTTGAATGGAACGATGCATGGATTTCTTAAATGTTCGCGAGTCAATACTCAAATTCTCCTCGTGGGCTAAGTGGCCTTTGAACATTGTATTATGCATAATCGGCCACTGCACATAGGTTGGGTAAAGACTTCCAGACAGTGGCATTTTATATTTGTTAGGGCTTTTGTAAAGTGTTTGCTTTCTTAAGATTTTAAGTATATGTTTTTCTTAAAGTTTGCATTTTTTATTTAGGCAATTTAACCTTATTTAGGTTATAAGGTTATTTAATTGCCTCTTACTGCACTGTTTATCATTTTTTAGCAGTTGGGTTTGTTGTGCAAAACCCTTAAATAAATAAAATACTTGAAAATCAAATTCCTCCTAAGGCAGCAGTTTGTTCGCCAAGTAGGTTTGACTCACAGGGAATTTGCTTTGGTGCATATGTAAACACAGGAAGAGAAAAGAAATATTATGAACAATATTATGAATGTAATAGGAGTACGAGAAAGGTCACTAGAAAATATGAAAGTGAAATACTCAGTCAGGCAGAAATACTGACATTTAAATCCATTTCCAATGTTGAATAAAAACTACTTAAATAATCATGACTGACTGAATCAATACGGATGCACTCACACACCCTCCTTTACTGTAATATATGTGAAGGGAAAGTTGGCACATTGAGACAATATTGATTAAACTTCAACACTTATATGCAAATCAACTGCGACTTATGTGAGATATTGATTTGAATTTGCATTTTCGAGCAAATAGCAAACTTTTGAAATCAGTGCCTGCACCACACAGCCCAATTTAGAAGATTTAGTTAAATACAACTCAATTAAAGGTTGTTTCCTACACTTGGGAGCAACTTTATTTCAATGTAGAAGTGAAAATAAATACGAATAAATCCCTGAATTGAACCAAATAACCTCATTTAAAAGATTAAGTAAAAAAAAAAAAGTGTACTCAATTGATCTGTTGTTTCCTACACTTTGGAAAACTGAAGTTAAATATAATGCATCCTAATATTGGATCTTCTCTCACAGACATGCAGTACAGTAATGACCCAGTTACCTCAGAATCTGCATAATAATCCAAACCTACTTCCTGTGACCTGGACTCATCAGGAGGAGAGCGGCTGCAAGGAAACAAAAACAATCAGAGAAATGAGAATGAAAAGCTCTTGTGTTGCATGCAGAGAAAAGTCTCCTCTCTCAGCTCCTCACACCATTTACAACAACTGCACTTTTTGGATCAGTGGGTTCATTCACGGCCTCTCTTTTCCCACCAATAAATCTGCCTCAGTGTGCAGCGAGGAGGACAGAGAGGGGTGAGGAGGGCAGAGAGGGGTGAGGAGGACAGAGCGGGGTGAGGAGGACAGAGCGGGGTGAGGAGGGCAGAGGGGTGAGGAGGGCAGAGAGGGTGAGGAGGGCAGAGGGTGAGGAGGGCAGAGAGGGGCGAGGAGGGAACAGAGGGTGAGGAGGGCAGAGGGGTTGAGGAGGGCAGAGGGGTGAGGAGGGCAGAGGGGTGAGGAGGGCAGAGGGTGAGGAGGGCAGAGGGGCGAGGAGGGCAGAGGGGTGAGGAGGGCAGAGGGGTGAGGAGGGCAGAGGGGTGAGGAGGGCAGAGAGGGGTGAGGAGGGCAGAGAGGGGTGAGGAGGGCAGAGGGGAGGAGGCAGAGGGGTGAGGAGGGCAGAGAGTGAGGAGGGCAGAGGGGTGAGGAGGGCAGAGGGGGGTGAGGAGGACAGAGGGGTGAGGAGGACAGAGGGGTGAGGAGGGCAGAGCGGGGTGAGGAGGGCAGAGGGGTGAGGAGGGCAGAGAGGTGAGGAGGGCAGAGGGGTGAGGAGGGCAGAGGGGTGAGGAGGGCAGAGAGGGGTGAGGAGGGCAGAGGGGTGAGGAGGGGCAGAGAGGATCAATCTTACTTATTGTTTGTCAAAATGTGACTTTCTAAGATAAGTATGTTAGCAGAGGAGTAGAAGTACTCAGATCTTGTACTTGAGTAAAAGTAGAAGTATCAGATCTTGTACTTGAGTAAAGTAGAAGTACTCAGATCTTGTACTTGAGTAAAAGTAGAAAGTACTCAGATCTTGTACTTGAGTAAAAGTAGAAGTACTCAGATATTGTACTTGAGTAAAAGTAGAAGTACTCAGATCTTGTGCTTGAGTAAAAGTAGAAGTACTCAGATCTTGTACTTGAGTAAAAGTAGAAGTACTCAGATCTTGTACTTGAGTAAAGTAGAAGTACTCAGATCTTGTACTTGAGTAAAAGTAGAAGTACTCAGATCTTGTACTTGAGTAAATGTAGAAGTACTCAGATCTTGTACTTGAGTAAAAGTAGAAGTACTCTGATCTTGTACTTGAGTAAAAGTAGAAGTACCAGAGTGTAGGAATACTCTGTTACTGTAAAAGTCCTTAATTCAAAATGTTCCTCAAGTAAAAACAAAAGTATGATCATCAAAATATAGTTAAAGTTGTTGTTTAGTTAATAGGCTGCACCCTCATTCCCCATTCAGTGTGAAAGGGTATAAACAACATGTGCAGCTTGTGAAAGTAAACAAGTCTTTCAATATTTTAATTACTCACAACTGTCCACTTTAAACCCGGGTGGAGCTTCAGAAGCACCATGACCCCTGAACGCATCGCTGTGGGTCAGATGTTCAAACCTCCACCTGGACCACACATGCAAACCCTGAGAAAAGAGAAGTGTGTGGTGTCCCAATAAAAAGGGAGGTGTGTCTTTAATTTCCATTAGGGAAAATGTCACCATAACAGCAGGGCTGCCAACATTTGAGTTCAGCTTGGAGTGAGATTTTTTTTTTGTTGAACCGAAAAAAGAAACGTTCATTTGTACAGTGTTACAAATGTATTGAACATGTACAAACGGGTTTCCCATTAATGTACCGGGCGCTACAGTGGAATACGCACATACACAGTGTACCCACGACTCTACAATGAAGGCTCGATCATCAGCTCACAGCATATAAAATGGCATATAGGTGTAAGCAAGAGTAAAGTGATATTTTATAAGTGTGGGGGGGGGGGGTCCTCACCTCCTCTAGGGGGTTCCGGGGGCATGCTACTCCGGGAAGATTTTTTTTTCAATATTGAAGTTAAATGCATCAACCTGGTGCACTTTGAGAGCAAAATGAATTTATGGATACATCTCTCAACACCCATATGAACAGAACTGTAAACAGATTTTTCTTTTTCTTTATGGATATTTACAAATCACTCACCTTTTAAACTGTATTCTTGTTTTACTGTCATATAGTATTTCATAACTGTTTTTCATTTATTCTGTTATTAACAGACCTTTAGTCTAGTCTTTACCAATATCAGTAAAAATATCCTTGAAACCCATTAGATAACACATTAGGTAAACAAAACAGATTTTATTAAGGACGTTTTTTTAATGAAAGACTTTGTATCACATCTATTATTGGTATTAAATTGTCTCGTGAGGATATTGTGTTAAAATAAGCAGGATAAGAGCTAGTTAGCTGTTAGCCGACACTAGGCAGCACATTCCTGCTAACGGCTAAATAACAGCTAATGCTAACGGAGGATAAATTGAGTGTCTCCTCGGGCAAGACCCTTCACCCTAATCGCTCCTGTGCTTTTGTCCACAGCATCGATGTATTACATGTGATATATTTCATGTAAAGCACTTTGAGCACCTGGAAAAGCACTAAAAGATATACCAATAATTATTATTAAAATGATAACCTGCATTTAGTACTTGGCTAGACAACAGAGCTAACAGCTAACGCTAAACGAGGTAATTTAAAGGGATATTAAATGTAATTGTGTGACAACCCTTAACTTCTATGGTAAAACACAAAGAAGTAAAGCTTTATTAAAACGTTAAGACAACAGAAGCTATTTTGAAACTGGACGCAAACCTGTTTCTGTGAACACAAGTAATCATTAGTACTAATTATCAACGTTTACCTTGTTGTGATATCTTGTTTTAACAGTTACTTTATATTTTTTTCACTCACTCTGTTGATGTGCTTTAAACTCCTGAATTTCCCTACAGGGATAAATGAAGGTCCATCTTATCGTATCTTAGTAAAAGCTCATAAATATTTGTGGAAAAGACAAAAAGCGACAGTAATAATCCAACAGAAAAGGCAACAACTGATCCATTTATTCACCTTAGCATCAAATATGTACAAGCTAAAAAAGTGTTACCTAACAGGTCAGTCAACATGCAATGATAAATGATGCACGTGTTCGACTACAATGACATAAAACCGCTATAGTAAGCAAGAAAATACTGGAACAAAACTAATGACATAAAAATTAAGATATACAATCCAGGAGATAGTCTTTAGATGTGAGGGTATTTAGAAGTTGGTTGGTAAAAAACGTACATTGAGAGTCCATATTGTCATTCGTCCACTTTCTGATCTTTCTCACATTTATAATGAGTACAGGGAAGGGCTGGGAAACACACCGATGTTATCTCGACATCTGGATACAAGAATGTATAACATAGATGGATTTAAGATATCGTAAGAGGTGTTTTTTCATTACCGATGAGCTTTTATCTACATTTCCATCGTGTAATCACTTTGTGACTCAAATATCGATCGAAGAAGTCCGAAAACGTCCCGATATCTGAGTGTTCCTCACATCTCCCAGCCCTAAACTCAGGTGTTGCAGCTTCCTGTTCTTCTTGTAGTGGAGATCATTGCTTGGCCTTCTTCAGGATGGTTCCCACGGCGGAGATGACGGTGGTCTTGTGCCGCTGGCGGTGGTGGTGACGGAGACGACGGCCGGTAACGAGGAGCTGGTGGTGATGGCGGCGGGCTGGGAAAGAGTCACGGGGATCGCTGAGTCCCATTTACTCTTCCTCTTCTGGGCCTCTGAGGACAAACACACAGGAGGATTCACGTGAGATCAGGAAGGAACAGGAAGGGATGGTTAAGGGCTTCAAATATGTATTTTTCTGCTGTTAGTTGACCATCAAAACAATAACAGCACAATAATAGCGTAGCGTATCATTGCAGTTAGCTTCTCCTGGTTAGCATTAGCTATTGTTTTCACAATAACATTTAACCGGCACATATACATGTAAATATGTATATAGAACCAAATATGTATGTTCAATTAATTCATTTCTTATTCTAACTTAAAGGTGGGGTAGGTAATTTTGGACAAACCGGCTCGAGATCGCTAGAATTTGAAAATACACAACCGGAGAAAATCTTCACTTCCTTACAGAGCCCCTCCTCCAACACACACGAACGCGCACATGACCAATGAGGGCACCAGATAAGTTTGTGCCAGATGGAAGGCTGACAGGCAGGTAGGCCATCCAGTTATTTTAGCGGCCGGCTCAGATGATTGGTCGTGCTTTTTTACAGTACTACAGCTTCCACAGATGATATATTTATGGATTTTTTGTCAAAGCACTTCAGATATTCATTGCTATCGGGATGTTAAGAGCATTCCATGGAATATAACAACAAGTGTATCTCCAGCCGGTTTCTCAAACTTACCTACCCACCTTTAACTGTATATAATTGTATTTTATCTTTGATTTTATTAATCTTTAATTTGTGTGATCTGTGCTGTCCTGTTTTTCATTCTCACCCTGTTGCTATTTAAACTACTGAATTTACCCACGGAGATTAATAAAGGTCCATTTTATCTGTTCTCATCTTAAATAACTATTTTTCAGGATCTTTTCACTGGATCATCCACAGAGGTGCCCCTCTCTCCAAAACTAACAGATATTGTAAGTAAAACTGGTTTAAACACTGAAAAAAAGCAGTTTTCAAGATAAAAATGTGTAATTTGCACGGGATACTGGGCGTAAGGGCTACGAGCTAAAAGCTAACGTAACAATTGTTCCTGTAATAATAAGAACCAGTTGTTCAGGAGTTTTTTTTTCAGATGCCGAATTATCCACAAAGATCTTATTCTCTCAAAACAAACAAACCACTCATTAAAAGCAGAAATAAAAAATTCACTACGTTTGTGTTTCTGTAAAATAGGAGAAAGGGGCTACGAGCTAAATGCTAACGTAACACGCTTGTCTCTGATAACGTAAGATCCAGATGTCCAGGACGTTTTTTACCGGGACAAAATATGTGAGTCAACAAAACGCTCTTCTTCTGAGATGCAAATAAACGCCAGGTGATTCCTCCGCCTTGTTGTGTTGGATGTTTACCTGTAGACGTGGTGGAGGTGTTGCTGCTGTTGGTGGAGGCCGCTGTGTTCGAGGGGTTGTTGCCCTTCTTCGTCCCCGTGACAAACTCAATCTGTGAAACACACTGAATACTATAAAAGTTTTGTTTTATGTGAAACCATTTTGAAACAACAACCGCATCAAGGGCACATACAAAGGTCTCTGTTTATTATTATGTATCATAAAGACTTCACTATGCTCCTATTGGCTAGCGCTTCAACACATCGTAGTGATAGGCAAAGGGGCGGGACATCTCTATGAGGTGGACCAATCAAAACAGAGCCGGCCAGCTAACCAATCAGAACAGACTGGGCTCTGGTTTCAGACAGAAGGTGAAAAGAGGTGCTGCAGAACATTAAAGCATGGAGACATGTAGAGACACTACATACTGATATACACCTGAACATCAGCAGGAGAGGACTCTTTAAAGTAGAGACACTACATACTGATATACACCTGAACATCAGCAGAGAGAGGACTCTTTAAAGTAGAGACACATACTGATATACACCTGAACATCAGCAGGAGAGGACTCTTTAAAGTAGAGACACTACATACTGATATACACCTGAACATCAGCAGGAGAGGACTCTTTAAAGTAGAGGCACTACATACTGATATACACCTGAACATCAGCAGGAGAGACTCTTTAAAGTAGAGACACTACATACTGATATACACCTGAACATCAGCAGGAGAGGACTCTTTAAAGTAGAGACACTACATACTGATATACACCTGAACATCAGCAGGAGAGGACTCTTTAAAGTAGAGACACTACATACTGATATACACCTGAACATCAGCAGGAGAGGACTCTTTAAAGTAGAGACACTACATACTGATATACACCTGAACATCAGCAGGAGAGGACTCTTTAAAGTAGAGACACTACATACTGATATACACCTGAAGATCAGCAGGAGAGGACTCTTTAAAGTAGAGACACTACATACTGATATACACCTGAACATCAGCAGGAGAGGACTCTTTAAAGTAGAGACTCTACATACTGATATACACCTGAACATCAGCAGGAGAGGACTCTTTAAAGTAGAGACACTACATACTGATATACACCTGAACATCAGCAGGAGAGGACTCTTTAAAGTAGAGACACTACATACTGATATACACCTGAACATCAGCAGGAGAGGACTCTTTAAAGTAGAGACTCTACATACTGATATACACCTGAACATCAGCAGGAGAGGACTCTTTAAAGTAGAGAGACTACATACTGATATACACCTGAACATCAGCAGGAGAGGACTCTTTAAAGTAGAGACACTACATACTGATATACACCTGAACATCAGCAGGAGAGGACTCTTTAAAGTAGAGACTCTACATACTGATATACACCTGAACATCAGCAGGAGAGGACTCTTTAAAGTAGAGACACTACATACTGATATACACCTGAACATCAGCAGGAGAGGACTCTTTAAAGTAGAGACACTACATACTGATATACACCTGAACATCAGCAGGAGAGGACTCTTTAAAGTAGAGACACTACACACTGATATACACCTGAACATCAGCAGGAGAGGACTCTTTAAAGTAGAGACACTACATACTGATATACACCTGAACATCAGCAGGAGAGGACTCTTTAAAGTAGAGACACTACACACTGATATACACCTGAACATCAGCAGGAGAGGACTCTTTAAAGTAGAGACACTACATACTGATATACACCTGAACATCAGCAGGAGAGGACTCTTTAAAGTAGAGACACTACATACTGATATACACCTGAACATCAGCAGGAGAGGACTCTTTAAAGTAGAGACACTACATACTGATATACACCTGAACATCAGCAGGAGAGGACTCTTTAAAGTAGAGAGACTACATACTGATATACACCTGAACATCAGCAGGAGAGGACTCTTTAAAGTAGAGACACTACATACTGATATACACCTGAACATCAGCAGGAGAGGACTCTTTAAAGTAGAGACACTACATACTGATATACACCTGAACATCAGCAGGAGAGGACTCTTTAAAGTAGAGACTCTACATACTGATATACACCTGAACATCAGCAGGAGAGGACTCTTTAAAGTAGAGACACTACATACTGATATACACCTGAACATCAGCAGGAGAGGACTCTTTAAAGTAGAGAGACTACATACTGATATACACCTGAACATCAGCAGGAGAGGACTCTTTAAAGTAGAGACACTACATACTGATATACACCTGAACATCAGCAGGAGAGGACTCTTTAAAGTAGAGACACTACATACTGATATACACCTGAACATCAGCAGGAGAGGACTCTTTAAAGTAGAGTCACTACATACTGATATACACCTGAACATCAGCAGGAGAGGACTCTTTAAAGTAGAGACACTACATACTGATATACACCTGAACATCAGCAGGAGAGGACTCTTTAAAGTAGAGACACTACATACTGATACACACCTGAACATCAGCAGGAGAGGACTCTTTAAAGTAGAGACACTACATACTGATACACACCTGAACATCAGCAGGAGAGGACTCTTTAAAGTAGAGACACTACATACTGATATACACCTGAACATCAGCAGGAGAGGACTCTTTAAAGTAGAGACACTACATACTGATATACACCTGAACATCAGCAGGAGAGGACTCTTTAAAGTAGAGACACTACATACTGATATACACCTGAACATCAGCAGGAGAGGACTCTTTAAAGTAGAGACTCTACATACTGATATACACCTGAACATCAGCAGGAGAGGACTCTTTAAAGTAGAGACACTACATACTGATATACACCTGAACATCAGCAGGAGAGGACTCTTTAAAGTAGAGACACACATACTGATATACACCTGAACATCAGCAGGAGAGGACTCTTTAAAGTAGAGACACTACATACTGATATACACCTGAACATCAGCAGGAGAGGACTCTTTAAAGTAGAGTCACTACATACTGATACACACCTGAACATCAGCAGGAGAGGACTCTTTAAAGTAGAGACACTACACACTGATATACACCTGAACATCAGCAGGAGAGGACTCTTTAAAGTAGAGTCACTACATACTGATATACACCTGAACATCAGCAGGAGAGGACTCTTTAAAGTAGAGACACTACATACTGATATACACCTGAACATCAGCAGGAGAGGACTCTTTAAAGTAGAGACACTACACACTGATATACACCTGAACATCAGCAGGAGAGGACTCTTTAAAGTAGAGATACTACATACTGATAGGGACTCTTTAAAGCCTCTGTACTCTCCCTTCAGTTTGCTCTCGCCTGCATACCTTCACAGCAGAGAATAATAAATCTGAGTCTGAAGGAACGTGTTCATTCACGTCTCGTTTCTACCGTACGATGCTGAGCTTCTTTCACCTCTCAGCGATTATCTGGCAAAAATAAGACATACTCAGGTGTTTTTAAATCTCCACAAGGTGTGAGAAACACGTACGGGCAGCTGCAGTTACGAGAGCAGAACTTGGCAAATGTGGATTTCTGCGTAAGTCTGACGAAAAGTAAATAACCTAACCTCAGCTGGTGGAGACATGCCCTTGACGCAGACACAAAAAACGTTTAGAATCCTCTTATTATTGTTGTTTTGAAACTCACCTTGGTGCGCTCCTTCTTGGCTTTCTCCAGTTTGTCCATCTCCACTTTCTGAGATTTGGCTGCAGGGATAAGACACAGAAGCCATGAGTGTTTGTCACGTATAGTTGCACAGAAATGTGAAGAAGATGAAGGTTTGATTGAGCTTACCTAAGCCTTCGTAGTACGAGTCCTCCGACCAGCCGTGGGGATCGAACATGTCTTTCGGGTAATTTGTTCCCAGTTCGTCTATACTGCAGAACTGAATGAGCTTCTCGTAAATGCTGGACAAAAAAACAACACAGAAAAAGTGGTTTGTTATTTTGAACATCGGCAACGTCACTATATGTCTTTATCATGAAGGAGACTAACGGAGCGTCCCACAGCAGCGTTAAAAAAATCTTGGAGGTGGGCGTAAAGTCTGAATTTTGAGAGAAAGTCCGAATTTTGAGGAAAAAGTTAAAAAAATAATGATTTTAAGAAAAGATCTGGATTTTGAGATTTTGAGAAAAATACATAATTTTGAGAGAAAGTCCGAATTTTGAGAAAAAGTTTAAAAAAAATGATTTTAAGAAAAAAATCTGGATTTTGAGAAAAAATACATAATTTTGAAGAAAGTCCGAATTTTGAGAAAAAGTTTTAAAAAATGATTTAAGAAAAAAATCTGAATTTTGAGGTTTTGAGGAGAAATACATAATTTTGAGAGAAAGTCCGAATTTTGAGAAAAAGTCCGAATTTTGAGATTTTGAGAAAATGTCTGAATTTTGAGAGAAAATCTGAATTTTGAGAGAAAACTCAGTGTTTTGTACATGACAGGATGTATGATGCCTCCATCTTGTGACTGTGTAACGGCCCGTCCACACAGCAGCGTTAAAAAAAATCTTGGAGGTGGGCGTATCTGAAGCTTGGGGATTTTTGCGAGCAACGCGACCAACAACCAATCACATGAATCTCCCGCCCCCGACATACGAAGCAAAAAAGCCCGAAGTAAACTGATATAAACTCCCCAAACAGGAGAAACCTACCACTGTCTCTGCCACCTCCCTCCATGCCTGGCTCCTCCGGTTTATCCCGGTAGGTAAATAGGGACTGGTCATAAAGCACCGGGTGATTCCCTACCGCTCATTTCTCCTCCATTTTTCCAGCACACACGCGGTTTGATTGGCTAGAGCTTGAACTGTCAGATTTGCATACACAGGATTTGATTGGCTGACGCTTCCACCTCAGCTTCAAAAGTTGAACATTGCTCAACTTTTGAATCCTGAAAATCTCCGCTCTGCTTCCCACAATGCAGTTCGGCGAAAAGTGAGGCAAAGTGACGTCACCCCATTCAAGTGAGGGCAGAAGCGTTATAAGATTTTTTTTAACGCTGCTGTGTGGACGGGCCGTTAGAGGTATAGCGCTTTATTTGTACGAATGTTGACTCAGAAGCTTTATGTCCTAAAAAGTGAACGAAAAAAGTGAAAGAAAGTCGAAAAATAGTCGCATTCATTCACATCCAATTGAGTTCATCACTATTACAACTTGACTGTGTGTTGGCTCTTCACTCAATATGCAATACAGTTAATAACTCAATGTATTGCATCTATTTTGATGTGTTTTTTTTGGTCTTTTTACCAAATGGCAGCGAAACTCTGCAATGAATTAAGATTTCGTTTTCATGCAAAATGACCTGACTTTGAATAAATAAAAAAAGCCAAAAATATCGAAATATTCTGTATTTTCTTCACAATTTGATACAAACCCTCCTGGTTAAATCCCAGTCAAATGTACGTTATAGTAGGGCTGTGCAATTAAATCGTATTTTAATCGCAATTACGATTTTGGCCTGCCACAATTACGAAAACAACATAAGCGAAAAAAACGATTATTTTGCTTTGCTAGGTTGCTAGGCAACATATTTGATCTAATTATTTGTATTTATCATATTTATATATGTTTAGTAGCTTGTTGAAGTGCGCTCCAAAATATTTGTTGATCTTGTTTATTGGTATTTATTATTTTGATATCATTTATATAAATGTATCATTTATTTTTTTATTGGTTTTTCAGTTGAATTATACGTTCATAATCAACAGTTAAAAAGATACTGTTCAAATTATTATTTGTATTTAAAAGTTCAATAAATAGATTTTTTCAAAGTCATGAATAATCGTATTTAATAATCGTGATATCAATTATTGACCCAAATAATCGTCATTATGATTTTTGCCATAATCGCACAGCCCTACGTTATAGTGTCTTTAAACATGTTATTTTCTACAGTGATTGTGATGTGTTCAATGTCTGTTTCCTTGAGCTGTGGCGCAAGAAACATTTCAGACATGACCTTAGGAGAAAGTTGTTTGTCTTAAGATTGTTGTGTAAATTGTCTGGTGGGCCCTTTTGTTACTTCCCTCTGTACCCGTAGTTTAGGAGGGAACGTAACACCTGACATTGAAGCATTATGTAAGAGATTATGTGGACACCATCTGGCCGTCACCTCCTAACTAGGTCATTTTTTATCGTCTCCTCAGTCGAGTGCATACCTGGGGTTTCTGAATTCCTTCTTCTTCTGGATGTGGTTGTTTGTGTCGAAGTCTCCCTGCAGCTTCCTCTCGTACAGCTTGTGGATCTTGTCCTGTTTCAAAACAAAACAGGTCATCAAATTATCTTCCTCCACCCTAGAACACTTGGCAGGACACAGTGTCGATGTCTGCAGATAAACAGAACCTGCACGTGGCGGCCGTGAATGGAGCTATTGTAGAAAAGCGGTTTCTGATGCATTGGGGAAATATTTGACGAGCAGGTTCAACACAGACGTGATGAATGAGCTCACGTGGGGACAGGAAGGAGGGAACGCTGCTGACATGGGAAATATCTGCCAACTTACTGTAAAATATAATGTAATATATAATAAAAAGTGGTGTGAGAGGAAATCTATTTTAAAACTGTCTTTTCTATTTTTTTTAATTCTTTTTCAAATCATTTAATTGTGTTTTTGTTGCATTTTGTCTTATTGCTGTTAACCTGTTAAGCCCCAAAGCCCCCGTCGGCGGGTCTTTTTTTTTCCACAAATTATTTTTTTATTTTTTATTAATTGTTTTTCTTTGGATGGAATGAATACCTATGGTGATAATTCAATGTAATACATCATTTTTATAGTCTGGTACCTGAAAAGGTCAAATGGCACCAGATATACCCAAATGTGCCAAAACTTATTCCGCCTGGAACTTATTTTGCCCTAAACTCTCTAAAAAGGTCAAATTAACTTGTTTGCCTCAATCTTGATACAGGGTACTTATTATATGTTATAGTTTGGATTCCTAAGCTTTAGTCTACTAACCCATCATTCAAGGGTGGTTTTCACTATAAGTAATGTTTTCTTTAGGCGGAGGTAAGAATTTACCTTTTTTTACTATGTTCCATCTGTATTTACTCAGACTGAAAAAATCTATATTGATTCTGACACTTCTACATCCAACTCACAGATGTAACCTTGCTTTGATAAAAGAAATTATTCATATAACCCTTTTAGAAGTGAAGTTGTAGTCATTTGTTTGGGCATGTCATTTCAAGCCTGAAACCTGAAAAACAGGCTCGGGGCTTAACAGGTTAATAAATGTTTTTTTTTTAAAGCACTTTGAATTGCTTTATGAAGAACAAATGGACAAGGTTTTGTTTACAATTGCAGTTTGTTGCTGTACAATGCATTAAGACGTCTAGCTAATCTGCGTCTACAATATCTGCGTCTACGTATACGTTAGAGCCAGTGCCATCTAATTGTGATCTGTAGTCAAGACCGTATGAAGGACTACAATTCCCACCAGCCTATAAAAAGACAGATGGGCAACCTGTGTGAAGACGCCGTCGAGGCACCGTTTGTAACCGTTAAAGTTACACAAGCCTCGGACTAAGTTGTTTATTATTTGATTTGAGTTCTGCCTCTTTGTTTGATTTGTTTGACTATTGTAAAGGCCCGTTTTATTTTTGAGTAAACACACATATCACCATAGCAACATCGTGGCACGTTGCTTAAGGACACCCTGTTAGATGATCAAGGTTTGATGCATTTCAGCAAATAATGAGCAGAAGTGTCGGCAGCGTTTTCTAAGCATGTGCCTTCGGGGCAGGGATATCCAGAGTGTTCCTGCTGGAGGTGAATCAGAAGGTGATCATCTCTAAAGGTGCGGCTCTGCAGACTTTTATTGAGATTACTAACACTCTGAATCAGACCCAGCCGTGTGTCCGGACCTGCCTCTGATCCTCACAGAGCAAACATTATTGCAGCTTATGCAAAGAGAGAGAGAAGTGAAATTAAAAAGAAGATGACTCTGACGTGAGTTCTGGTTTAATTACAGGGGTGCGTCTCAGGATTTATGTTGCCACCAGAACTTAATTCCTACCCCAGAGGGAACGAGGGAAAATGATTCACTTGGTAAGGAGAAGCGGGTTAATTACTGAGATGACTAGTCTGTGGATGAGGGGGCTTTTATTTTGAAAAACTCCTCCAAAAGGTGAAGTGTGTGTAAGTAAAGGTGGAAGTGTGTGTAAGTTAAAGGTGGAAGTGTGTGTAAGTTAAAGGTGGAAGTGTGTGTAAGTTAAAGTGGAAGTGTGTGTAAGTTAAAGGTGGAAGTGTGTGTAAGTTAAAGGTGGAAGTGTGTGTAAGTTAAAGGTGGAAGTGTGTTAAGTTAAGGTGGAAGTGTGTGTAAGTTAAAGGTGGAAGTGTGTGTAAGTTAAAGGTGGAAGTGTGTGTTAAGGTGGAAGTGTGTGTAAGTTAAAGGTGGAAGTGTGTGGAAGTTAAAGGTGGAAGTGTGTGTAAGTTAAAGGTGTGTGTAAGTAAAGGTGGAAGTGTGTGTAAGTAAAGGTGGAAGTGTGTAAGTTAAAGGTGGAAGTGTGTGTAAGTTAAAGGTGGAAGTGTGTGTAAGTTAAAGGTGGAAGTGTGTGTAAGTTAAAGGTGGAAGTGTGTGTAAGTTAAAGGTGGAAGTGTGTGTAAGTAAAGGTGGAAGTGTGTGTAAGTTAAAGGTGGAAGTGTGTGTAAGTTAAAGGTGGAAGTGTGTGTAAGTTAAAGGTGGAAGTGTGTGTAAGTTAAAGGTGGAAGTGTGTGTAAGTTAAAGGTGGAAGTGTGTGTAAGTTAAAGGTGGAAGTGTGTGTAAGTTAAAGGTGGAAGTGTGTGTAAGTTAAAGTGGAAGTGTGTGTAAGTTAAAGGTCCCCTATTACACTATTTTTAGGCATATATTAGAGCTCTCAGATATAAAAGACACGTCTATGAAGTGTTTTGCTCTAAATACCAAACAGATCATTCTCGCCTCACCCCCCTCTCTTCCAGCTGTTACTAAAGTGCTGATTCTGGGTCAGTGGCTTTAAAAACTCTCCCAGCAGAAACTCAGCTAAATGCTGCGGTGATGAAACTCCATATCATGTTCCAAACCACATGAAGGATTCTCTCTGAAACAGTATGGAGCTCAAACTCTTCTCTCTCTCAGGTTTACCACAAGGTGACTTCCTTTGATTTCCTGCTTCTTCACACATGCTCTCTCCAGTACAGGTTAGCTCTGAGTGTTAGCATGCTAATGTGAACACGACCATATTACTTCCAGAACCGTCTCATTGTTTCTGACAGCAACGTCTCTGATTGGCCCGTGGGTGTAAAGCCCGCCCATATTTTAGTAATGTCGTCATGACGCAGCAAATCTGGATCAGCTCCGTTGATCCCCCTTTTTAGAGATGTGGGTACGGAGGAAAAGAGAGAGGGTTTTATTTCTGACACTTTGAGAGTCTCC
>JAAOOA010000228.1:482500-503335 GCA_012861695.1 Trematomus loennbergii
AGTGACACTAGGAGTCTAGTGAGAGTGACACTAGGAGTCTAAGTGAGAGTGACACGAGGAGTCTAGTGAGAGTGACACGAGGAGTCTAGTGAGAGTGACACTAGGAGTCTAGTGAGAGTGACACGAGGAGTCTAGTGAGAGTGACACTAGGAGACACTAGGAGTCTAGTGAGAGTGACACTAGGAATCTAGTGAGAGTGACACTAGGAGTCTAGTGAGAGTGACACATGGAGTCTAGTGAGAGTGACACTAGGAGTCTATGAGAGTGACACTAGAGTCTAGTGAGAGTGACACTAGGAGTCTAGTGAGAGTGACACTAGGAGTCTAGTGAGAGTGACACATGGAGTCTAGTGAGAGTGACACATGGAGTCTAGTGAGAGTGACACATGGAGTCTAGTGAGAGTGACACGAGGAGTCTAGTGAGAGTGACACGAGGAGTCTAGTGAGAGTGACACATGGAGTCTAGTGAGAGTGACACGAGGAGTCTAGTGAGAGTGACACGAGGAGTCTAGTGAGAGTGACACTAGGAGTCTAGTGAGAGTGACACTAGAGTCTAGTGAGAGTGACACGAGGAGTCTAGTGAGAGTGACACGAGGAGTCTAGTGAGAGTGACACTAGGAGTCTAGTGAGAGTGACACGAGGAGTCTAGTGAGAGTGACACTAGGAGACACTAGGAGTCTAGTGAGAGTGACACGAGGAGTCTGAGAGTGACACTAGGAGTCTAGTGAGAGTGACACTAGGAGACACTAGGAGTCTAGTGAGAGTGACACGAGGAGTCTAGTGAGAGTGACACTAGGAGACACTAGGAGTCTAGTGAGAGTGACACTAGGAGTCTAGTGAGAGTGACACGAGGAGTCTGAGAGTGACACTAGGAGTCTAGTGAGAGTGACACATGGAGTCTAGTGAGAGTGACACATGGAGTCTAGTGAGAGTGACACATGGAGTCTAGTGAGAGTGACACTAGGAGTCTAGTGAGAGTGACACATGGAGTCTAGTGAGAGTGACACGAGGAGTCTAGTGAGAGTGACACATGAGTCTAGTGAGAGTGACACTAGGAGTCTAGTGAGAGTGACACTAGGAGTCTAGTGAGAGTGACACGAGGAGTCTAGTGAGAGTGACACGAGGAGTCTAGTGAGAGTGACACTAGGAGTCTAGTGAGAGTGACACTAGGAGTCTAGTGAGAGTGACACTAGGAGTCTAGTGAGAGTGACACTAGGAGTCTAGTGAGAGTGACACGAGAGTCTAGTGAGAGTGACACGAGGAGTCTAGTGAGAGTGACACTAGGAGACACTAGGAGTCTAGTGAGAGTGACACGAGGAGTCTAGTGAGAGTGACACTAGGAGTCTAGTGAGAGTGACACTAGGAGTCTAGTGAGAGTGACACTAGGAGTCTAGTGAGAGTGACACGAGGAGTCTAGTGAGAGTGACACGAGGAGTCTAGTGAGAGTGACACTAGGAGTCTAGTGAGAGTGACACTAGGAGTCTAGTGAGAGTGACACGAGGAGTCTAGTGAGAGTGACACGAGGAGTCTAGTGAGAGTGACACTAGGAGACACTAGGAGTCTAGTGAGAGTGACACGAGGAGTCTAGTGAGAGTGACACTAGGAGTCTAGTGAGAGTGACACTAGGAGACACTAGGAGTCTAGTGAGAGTGACACGAGGAGTCTAGTGAGAATGACACGAGGAGTCTAGTGAGAGTGACACTAGAGTCTAGTGAGAGTGACACTAGGATCTAGTGAGAGTGACACTAGGAGACACTAGGAGTCTAGTGAGAGTGACACGAGGAGTCTAGTGAGAGTGACACTAGGAGTCTAGTGAGAGTGACACGAGGAGTCTAGTGAGAGTGACACGAGGAGTCTGAGAGTGACACGAGGAGTCTAGTGAGAGTGACACTAGGAGTCTAGTGAGAGTGACACTAGGAGTCTAGTGAGAGTGACACGAGGAGTCTGAGAGTGACACTAGGAGTCTAGTGAGAGTGACACTAGGAGACACTAGGAGTCTAGTAGTGAGAGTGACACTAGGAGTCTAGTGAGAGTGACACTAGGAGTCTAGTGAGAGTGACACGAGGAGTCTGAGAGTGACACTAGGAGTCTAGTGAGAGTGACACTAGGAGACACTAGGAGTCTAGTAGTGAGAGTGACACTAGGAGTCTAGTGAGAGTGACACGAGGAGTCTAGTGAGAGTGACACTAGGAGTCTAGTGTGACACTAGAGTCTAGTGAGAGTGCACTAGGAGTCTAGTGAGAGTGACACATGGAGTCTAGTGAGAGTGACACGAGGAGTCTAGTGAGAGTGACACGAGGAGTCTAGTGAGAGTGACACGAGGAGTCTAGTGAGAGTGACACGAGGAGTCTAGTGAGAGTGACCGAGGAGTCTAGTGAGAGTGACACGAGGCGTCTAGTGAGAGTGACACGAGGAGTCTAGTGAGAGTGACACGAGGAGTCTAGTGAGAGTGACACGAGGAGTCTAGTGAGAGTGACACTAGGAGTCTAGTGAGAGTGACACTAGGAGTCTAGTGAGAGTGACACTAGGAGTCTAGTGAGAAAGTGGACACGAGGAGTCTAGTGAGAGTGACACTAGTGAGAGTGACACTAGGAGTCTAGTGAGAGTGACACGAGGAGTCTAGTGAGAGTGACACTAGTGAGAGTGACACGAGGAGTCTAGTGAGAGTGACACTAGTGAGAGTGACACTAGGAGTCTAGTGAGAGTGACACTAGTGAGAGTGACACTAGGAGTCTAGTGAGAGTGACACATGGAGTCTAGTGAGAGTGACACGAGGAGTCTAGTGAGAGTGACACTAGGAGTCTAGTGAGAGTGACACTAGGAGTCTAGTGAGAGTGACACTAGGAGTCTAGTGAGAGTGACACTAGGAGTCTAGTGAGAGTGACACTAGGAGTCTAGTGAGATGAGTGACACTAGGAGTCTAGTGAGAGTGACACTAGGAGTCTAGTGAGAGTGACACTAGGAGACACTAGGAGTCTAGTGAGAGTGACACTACGAGACACTAGGAGTCTAGTGAGAGTGACACTAGGATCTAGTGAGAGTGAGTGACACTAGGAGTCTAGTGAGTGGACACTAGGAGTCTAGTGAGAGTGACACTAGGAGACACTAGGAGTCTAGTGAGAGTGAGTGACACTAGGAGACACTAGGAGTCTAGTGAGAGTGACACTAGGAGACACTAGGAGTCTAGTGAGAGTGAGTGACACTAGGAGACACTAGGAGTCTAGTGAGAGTGACACTAGGAATCATCTGAGGTTATATAATAAACCTTTGAATCATATCCTCTGTGAACGCACCCTAACCCTTCTCAACAACAGCCCACGAGATTATTATAGTGTATTTTATCATATAAGAATATTGATCATCAGATTTATCATGTGTTATTTGGAGACTTGGAGACATCCCTTATGAGCATCATTAAGCAGACATATTATTTTAATTATTATAATCAGTGTTGCTCCCTCGTTGCAACACATGTGAGGTTATTCTGAGAGTCATTATGTGCACATCCTGTTGCCAAATTTAAAAAAATGCACTTTGTCACTTTTTCTCGTGTACCATAAAAGACTTAATTTCTTTGTGCAAACCTGCGTTGAAAAAAAGAACAATAATGTGTCCCTGTACAAACAGCAGACTGTGATCCGTTAGTGCTTTGATATAAAGGGCACCTAGTATGCTACATGCTCTTCTTCATGTCTCTCTTCATCAACATGTGTCCCCTCTTCTTCATCAACATGTGTCCCCTCTTCTTCATGTCTCTTCTTCATCAACATGTGTCCCCTCTTCTTCATGTCTCTTCTTCATCAACATGTCCCCTCTTCTTCATGTCTCTTCTTCATCAACATGTCCCTCTTCTTCATGTCTCTTCTTCATCAACATGTGTCCCCTCTTCTTCATGTCTCTTCTACATCAACATGTGTCCCCTCTTCTTCATGTCTCTTCTACATCAACATGTGTCCCCTCTTCTTCATGTCTCTTCTACATCAACATGTGTCCCCTCTTCTTCATGTCTCTTCTTCATCAACATGTGTCCCCTCTTCTTCATGTCTCTTTCATCAACATGTGTCCCCTCTTCTTCATGTCTCTCTTCATCAACATGTGTCCCTCTTCTTCATGTCTCTTCTACATCAACATGTGTCCCCTCTTCTTCATGTCTCTTCTTCATCAACATGTGTCCCCTCTTCTTCACTCTCTTCTTCATCAACATGTGTCCCCTCTTAGTAACAGACAGAGAATCAGCACTTTGGAAACAGGGCTGAAACAGAGGGGATTATGGGTAATGCTGCAATGATCTGATTGGTGTTTCAGCCAATCAGAGACAGGCTCTGGATATCTGAGACCTGTGATATATTGATGAGAAACAGTATGATAGGGGACCTTTAAGGTTTTATCAAGCCGCTCCCTGCATCACTCACTTCCTGTCTGATGGTCTCTAACACACCTTCACCTGCGGCCGTGACTCCTGCCGGCTCTCTGGCTCATAACCAGAAACACAAAGAGGCTTTTATAACTCACTGTGAATCATTTCTTCACCGCACCAACGCCCGGCTGACACAATGAAGAGTAGAAGTCTGATTGTTACGCAGCGTCCCACTTTATATTTGCTTTATTACATGCATCATGTGTGTGTCTGTATGAGACTGTGTGTGTGTGTTTGTCTGTGTGTGTGTGTGTGTGTGTGTGTGTGTGTGTGTGTGGGTGTTGGTGTGTGTGTGGTGTGTGTCTGTGTGTGTGTGTGTGCGTGGTGTGTGTTGTGTGTGTGTGTGCGTGTGTGTGTGTGTCTGTGTGTGTGTGTGTGTGTGTGTGTGTGTGTGTGTGTGTGTGTGGTGTGTGTACTCACCAACGAGCTCATTGGGGTCCTTTTTTTCCAATTCTGAGATCTGTAAAAACAAAAATAGACAGAAACAGGACAATTAATGAAGTGTCTCTCCACAGCGAACATAAAGGACATTTATTAGATGAATAATACGATTATTATTTAAAAAGACACGTTACTGCAAAATAAGGCCTTTTTTTGTCAGATGTTATGAATTGCATTATAATTTTTAAGACGTTTAAATACAAATATGTTGGTTTTTTTGTGGTATTCATGAATCCTAAGGGTCACAGGTTTCAGGCCGTCTCCAGTGAGCTCTGCAGGAGGAGGGCTGCAGAGTCTCTGAAATATTTCTCCTGTTGTGCCAAAACACAGAGGAACAGAGCCGGTATTCACTGGCTCATGTCGTCACCTAGCAAGTGCTCGGAAACATCGAAGAAATGTCCAGAAAGCTGGTTAAGTTACGAGGAGGAGGAGAGAAAGAGAACAAGAGCACCTGCTGTTTGAGAACGAGCCAATAAAACACTCTTCAGTCCATTGATCCACATCTGAAGCGCCGCTCACTTTAAGATGCCCTCCAGAGCAAGTCAGAGGTCACATGAGGATAACAAACTGAGCTCTCGCAGGGTGAGAATAAAGCAGGGTGTATGCAGGAGTCCTGAGGTCAGATTTAACACCTTCTAAGTACCCAGTCCTGGCCTGGCCATCAGGAGGACCGGGGGGTTTCCCGATGGCCTGGCCTGTTAAGTGGCCTGCTGGCCTGAGGATGTTTTGGGTGACTGGCTGTCTACATGATGTGGCCTGCCGGCATGGTCACTGTCATACAGGTTATAAATCAAAGCCGTTGATTGGTCTCTGTGTGTCATTCAAGCTCGGATAACCTCAGCTCAGAGGCCTGTACTACGAAGCAGGATTTTCTTAGCGGCTAACTTCAGGAAAAACTCGGGCTTTCCGGTCCTACGACGCTGGTTCTCTTTTTAGCGGGCTAGATCTCCATGGTAACTTATGCTGAGAGGCTAACCTGCTCCGGAGCAGGTTAGGTTGCAGGCTAAGAGATCAACTCAGTGAAAGCACCGCCTGCTGACCAATCAGAGCTCAGTGTGCGGAGTTTAAAGCGATCAAGTCATATTACAGGATAGAGGAAATGCAGAAAAACTGCCGTTGCAGGAAAGACGGCCGGCAAAAATCAACTGACTGTGTGAACGTGAACATTAATAGAATATCCCCTCCCATCTTCAGAGCAATCTGACTATTATAACATTAGCGTTAAGAAAGCTTACTTAAATATCTGCCACAACATAAGTAACCGGATCAGAGTAACATTAAGTACAGTCCGCGGCACTGTGAGTGCAGACGTCGATGTGTCCCATTATCATTCATATCATATCACATCATAATGTATCATATATTTCCTTATGAGTCAGCTGAGCCGTATCTGGCCGTGCAACACTCACAGTGTCACATACTGTATGCAGAAGTATTATTTTAAGCAACACATTAAGTTGACAAAAACACTCGAGTCAAATGTAATTAAAGTCAGATCGTGTCTTGGACGGGGCAGTGATATCATAAACCTGTTAATGTACGCATTCAAACACTTTCTCTGTTACCAGCTGTATTCACCTTGCAGGTGCAGCTATGTGGCTTTGATCCTGGATAAAGTGTTTAAGTCATGGATGTTTAAAGTTTAACTTCTCTATTTGACTAATATTAAAGTTCACTTTTCATTCAGGAAGTATGACGCTGCGCTGTCAGTACGCTTGTCCATGTTTGTGATTGGTCGAATGCTCCAGATACCACCCCTTTCATGTGAACGCGCACCTAACTAGATAGGACACGGCTGGCTTGAGCGATCCACTTGATAACCAGCGTCGTAGTACAGCTTAGCGAGAGCGCGTATGTTTTGGATTGGGCCAACCGGCTAACTCAAACATATCCAGGTTAAGTTGAACCAGCTTCGTAGTACAGGCCTCAGGTGAGGTAAAGGACTCTCTAAGTGTTTAGATAGTTAACTTAGTCGAAGTTCTCAGTGGGTCTCAAACGGTTTGGTCACCATTTATGTAAACACATATTTCCATTTGAGGGTGTCAGTGTTTTTTCATATTGGAAATGGTATGTTATTGGTTACGGCCATGATTTTATGATTATTGAAATGTATTCAGTTCTGTTTCATATAAGTGTCCCATAGATCTAGTCTCTTTATTTTGCCCTCAAAGTGCACCAGATTGATGCATTTAACTAAGGGAGCATCCCCCTAGAGGATTTGAGGTCCACCCCCACTTAAAATCACATGGACAGTTTCCTAAATACATTTACAATTTTTTGTAACCATGTCCATGTTTATTTGTGGGTAGTAGATTTAAACTATAGGGCTATCACTACGGGACCTGTTCGCTCTGCAATGGCGTGAAGGGTCTGCTAACAAGCGCCCAACAGAAAGGTTCATGTTAATGTTGTTGCACGTCACAAAGGCACGGCACGTCACCTCAACAACCTACAAATGTAAAAATGTAATACCTTGGAAAATGCCCTTTAATACTTTTTAATAGCCAGCGGACCCCCTGAGAAGGGTTTAGATGTTGAGTGAAGCTTTCCAGAGCTGTAGCCACATCTCAGGAGGCACAAGGTTGGCAAAACGTAAAAATAGCTTTTAGTAATAACTTTGAATTTATAGAAAAAGATGATTCATAAAACCCTGTAGCCTCTCTTAAAACATTTGAATACAAATGAAGGCCTTTGGTCAGAATTATGAAATATAGGATCATTTATAATGCATTTTAATACAAATTAAGGACTTTTTGTGTTAGATTGTTGACTTTAAGCATCAGTTAAGGTACATTTGAATACGAATGAATCCTTTTTTGATAGATTTTAAACATTTGAATACAAATGAAGCTTTTTTGTCACCTTGATGAATTGCAGTATGATTTAAAAGACATGTAAATACAAACAAATGCCTTTTCTCTTTGACTTATAATTTAAGCAGAATGTGCTGCAGAGAATTGCATGCTCTTGCAAAAATGCCTCACTTGAAACATTTTGTATTAAAAACGAGAATAAACTATGCCAGAATGACAATATCCCTTAATTATTGGGAGTCATATCACATTTGAAATACCAGTTAAAACAACTGCAAACAACCTCTCTCTTATCGTCAGGTTAATGACTCACTCTCACCTCACTGACCTGTAACAGGAAGCTCACACACACACACACACACACACACACACACACACACACACACACACACACACACACACACACACACAACACACACACACACACACACACACACACACACACACACACACACACACACACACACAACACACACACACACCACACACACACACACACACACACACACACACACACACACACACACAACACACACACACACACACACACACCACACACACACACACACACACACACACACACACCACACACACACACACACACACACACACACCACACACACACGGTGGGGTTAATGTGGTGTGCAGGTGGTCTGATTGTTTTTACTTGAGGATAATTCGAGTTAAATAAAGCCACAGCACCATCTAGTTTCATGCTCCTGCATTGCATGTGAACACAGTGAAATTTAAAGGGGTCCTGTTCTGCTCTTTGTGGAGTTCCCTCTCCTGCAGCGTGTTCTCTGGGTGTTAGTAGAGACCTACATACTGATATACACCTGAAACTCAGCAGAGAGGACTCTTTAAAGTAGAGACACTACATACTGATATACACCTGAACATCAGCAGGAGAGGAATCTTAAAGCAGAGACACTACATACTGATATACACCTGAACATCAGCAGGAGAGGACTCTTTAAAGTAGAGACACTACATACTGATATACACCTGAACATCAGCAGGAGAGGACTCTTTAAAGTAGAGACACTACATACTGATATACACCTGAACATCAGCAGGAGAGGACTCTTTAAAGTAGAGACACTACATACTGATATACACCTGAACATCAGCAGGAGAGGACTCTTTAAAGTAGAGACACTACATACTGATATACACCTGAACATCAGCAGGAGAGGACTCTTTAAAGTAGAGACACTACATACTGATATACACCTGAACATCAGCAGGAGAGAACTCTTTAAAGTAGAGACACTACATACTGATATACACCTGAACATCAGCAGGAGAGGACTCTTTAAAGTAGAGACACTCCATACTGATATACACCTGAACATCAGCAGGAGAGGACTCTTTAAAGTAGAGACACTACATACTGATATACACCTGAACATCAGCAGGAGAGGACTCTTTAAAGTAGAGACACTACATACTGATATACACCTGAACATCAGCAGGAGAGGACTCTTTAAAGTAGAGACACTACATACTGATATACACCTGAACATCAGCAGGAGAGGACTCTTTAAAGCAGAGACACTACATACTGATATACACCTGAACATCAGCAGGAGAGGACTCTTTAAAGTAGAGACACTACATACTGATATACACCTGAACATCAGCAGGAGAGGACTCTTTAAAGTAGAGACACTACATACTGATATACACCTGAACATCAGCAGGAGAGGACTCTTTAAAGTAGAGACACTACATACTGATATACACCTGAACATCAGCAGGAGAGAACTCTTTAAAGTAGAGACACTACATACTGATATACACCTGAACATCAGCAGGAGAGGACTCTTTAAAGTAGAGACACTACATACTGATATACACCTGAACATCAGCAGGAGAGGACTCTTTAAAGTAGAGACACTACATACTGATAACACCTGAACATCAGCAGGAGAGGACTCTTTAAAGCAGAGACACTACATACTGATATACACCTGAACATCAGCAGGAGAGGACTCTTTAAAGTAGAGACACTACATACTGATATACACCTGAACATCAGCAGGAGAGGACTCTTTAAAGTAGAGACACTACATACTGATATACACCTGAACATCAGCAGGAGAGGACTCTTTAAAGTAGAGACACTACATACTGATATACACCTGAACATCAGCAGGAGAGGACTCTTTAAAGTAGAGACACTACATGCTGATATACACCTGAACATCAACAGGAGAGGACTCTTTAAAGTAGAGACACTACATACTGATATATACCTGAACATCAGCAGGAGAGGACTCTTTAAAGTAGAGACACTACATACTGATATACACCTGAACATCAGCAGGAGAGGACTCTTTAAAGTAGAGAAACTACATACTGATATACACCTGAACATCAGCAGGAGAGGACTCTTTAAAGTAGAGACACTACATACTGATATACACCTGAACATCAGCAGGAGAGGACTCTTTAAAGTAGACACTACATACTGATATACACCTGAACATCAGCAGGAGAGGACTCTTTAAAGTAGAGACACTACATACTGATATACACCTGAACATCAGCAGGAGAGGACTCTTTAAAGTAGAGACACTAATACTGATATACACCTGAACATCAGCAGGAGAGGACTCTTTAAAGTAGAGACACTACATACTGATATACACCTGAACATCAGCAGGAGAGGACTCTTTAAAGTAGAGACACTACATACTGATATACACCTGAACATCAGCAGGAGAGGACTCTTTAAAGTAGAGACACTACATACTGATATACACCTGAACATCAGCAGGAGAGGACTCTTTAAAGTAGAGACACTACATACTGATATGAATGTGAAAATTAAAATAATATGTCGTGTTTAAATACCTCGACTTCATCTGCCTCCCTCGCCTCGTCAGATTCTTCAATATCCTATAAAAACAGAAATGCAGAAGAGATGAACACTACGAGAATTGACAGTATGGACAATATCAAAGTTGTGAATCAATGGTTGTCTACTTTTTATGGATCAAGCATCCAAACTACTTTTTTCAGAACAGTTCCCCAATAAATGAATATGGATGTAAATCAAATTACATCCATATTCAATCTAAATGTTAGTTTGATTTAATCATTAGAGTAATTATTTGCATAAAAACACAATGCAATGGATATGAATTATAACATTGTATTCAAAGTGTTGCTACGGTTGAATAATACAAATGCAATAATAATAGAAATCCAGAACTCACGATACTGAGCGAGTTGCTCTCTCGGCTTTCTTCATCTCCCGACACTTTGTCCTCAGCGTCTTCAGTTCGGTTCAGGTCGTCGTCTCCATAGCTGTAAACCAGACCGCCGACTCGCCCCCCTGCTGAGAGACAGGAGGATTGTGGGAAAGATAAGTAAGACAGGGTTCCTGCAGGTTTCATCAACTCAAATGTAAGGCTTTTTAACCTGTTAAGCCTCATAGCCCACGCGGCAACGAAGGCGAAACCAGACAACTTCACTTTACCGAGCCAAAACGTCTTACTTTCGCTGTTCTCTGATCAAAAGTTGTGTTCAATGGCATTAAAACGCATATAAACGCTGCTGAAGGTTAATCCAATGTCTCCGTGTCACTTTGAAATGATTACTGATGGATCGTAATTAGGGATGCCAGAAACTGACCATGATCAAATTCGAAAATCGGACAGCCCCGGCGAATATTAATCGATTATTCGCCCCCCCCCCGCGGGAGAGGGAAAAAAAGTATTTTCGCAGAGCTTGCATTTACTTCATTTGCACTTGTCAGTTCGAAGTAGTTCCACGAGAACTCTTCTGTGGACGTGCCGCTTTGTTCATCTTTAGTTGTGTTGTTCTCACTGTTCTGTATATCGCCAATAAATCAATCGCACGTGTGACGGAGAAGGGGGGGGGGGGGGCGGGGTCTGTGTGTATCAGGCTGCAGCAGTCTGCACTCTGCGCTGCTGGCTTCCTCCAAGTTTACAGTAAAACAAACTGGTGGTGTGACCAATGGCCATTTACAATTATTAATACTATTACTATTATTAGCATTAGTCTATATTCTGGTTGAAACTAAGCCAGAAGAAAAACATAAATAATAATAAAAAAATATATAAATAAAATCGAATTTAAAAATAATTTTCGATTATGGAGACTGTAACGAATATTCGAAAAATCGAATAATCGCTGGCATCCCTAATCGTAATATTTATGTCAAAAACTGAGTTTTCATATAGAGTGTATGAGAGCGACAACCCAGCTTCCGGTTTTGGGCATTCTGGCTGCACTTCACTCGTTCACCAATCGGTAATGTTTAGATGGATTTTAGGAACTTCCCCTCGATTCTATTGGCTCTAGCGGTTAAAAAGAGGTGTCAATCATCAAAATCGACCGAGGGGGGCCAGAGATATGGAAAATGCACCCAAATGACCCCAGAAGTGGTTTTTTTTGCTAAACCTCTCAAAAAAGGTCAAATGTCACATCAATTTTGATACAGGGTACTTATATGTTATAGTTTGGATTCCTAAAGCTTTTAGTCTCCGATCCCATCATTCAAGGGTGGTTTTCACTATAAGTAATGTTTTTGTTTTTCTATAATTTACATTTCTTTACTATGTTCAATCTGAATTTACTTTAAAATAAAATAAAATCTATATTGATTCTGACGTTTCTACATCCAACTCACAGGTTTATCATTACTTTGAGAAAACAGATTATTAATTTACCCTTTTAGAAGGGAAGATAGGCATGTCATTTTCGAAGAAGGCCACTTTGAATTGAATTTAAGACCTATTTCACGGCAAGAAAGTATGAAGGAAAATTGCTATTAAAGAAGAAATACGTCCCTTAATTACTTTCAAAGTAAATGTATTCACGTTCAACATCACAACGATGACGTAACAGCATAACAGTACTGTGTTCGCGTATTAGACAAAAACCTGAAGAAAAAAAGCACTAAATTCATGTTTTCCAACCAAATACGGTTGAACTTACACTTCCCCATATTTATTTGTGAGTAGATTCGAAGATACCCAAGTTTCTGACTGCCGCTAGCCGAAGCTTGGTTGCTAGGTTACTAGCTGGGTGTTCTCCGATAAGGGCCGGGGGAAACACAGTTAGTGATGACTGGTTCCATGTTGATTTATTTCAATACAGATTGTTGGGGGGAACTGAAAGGCTCTTACCGTACTGGTTACTTTGCAGCCCGGACATTTAAGACGTGATCGCAACACAGAAGTACCTTTCAAATCAATCCGATCATTTTTAAGACCTTCTAAATCATATTTAAGACTTTTCTTATTTTATTTTTTTAAATTTGAGACTTTTTAAGACCCCGGAACTCTGTAAGATAAGATAAGATGGAGCTTTATTAATCCCCGTGGGGAAATTCAGTAGTTTAACAGCAACCGGGTGAGAATGAAAACAGGACAGCACAGATTCACAGATTCATACAATTATATACAGTTAAGCAACTATAAATAAGAAATGAATTAAAATATACATATAAGATATATATATATTTACATGTATGTGTGAAAACAGTGTGTATTTTATGTCCAGTACTTTTGTCACACGAAGAACAGCGTGAAGGGAAACAGCATGTCTGACAGCTGGCTTTGAAATATGTATCACAACATTACGTCTAACCAGTTTTGACACCAGTATCTTTTAGATGGATCGATAGATTATTGACTTTGGCTGTGAGGGAGTGTGTCGTCTTTCAATCAGTAGGTTGTTGGTTCGATTCCAGTCCGTGCAGTTAACATGTCGATGTGTCCTTGGGCAAGTTACTGAACACCTGATAAAGCTCTATTAAGTACAGTCCATTTCCCATTTTGAAGCCAAATTGGGGAACATGTTAGGTACAGCAGCAGCGTGTGTTCAGGCGTTAAAATATGACAACGGATAAATACAATTAAATATTTGAATCCTACTTTAAATTGTGTTAGCTGCAAGTTGGCCTTTATGGTGTTTGTCAGATAGTCTACATATTTAACTTGCATACAAGTTCCTTTTCAGTTCTGCTATACTTTGTTTTAACATGCTGCTGTAATGAAAACAAATCCCAATTAAGTCAATAAAGTATAGCTATCTTATCTCGTTTCAAATGTGGAATAAAGTAGAAATTAACGTAAAATAACTTGAAACAGCAAATGTCTACAGTAGAAACACAATATAAACTATTCTGGAATAATTAAGATATTCTATAAAATACCAAAATACAGCAGAAACAGATATTTAGACTTTTACAAGAGAAGAGACATGTAAACATAGGATAGTTTATAAGTTACACATGTGAAAGGAGCTGTGGTGCACATTGTAAGGTGAGTTTGTAAAGGCTGTAGCAGCAGCTTTGAAGCTAAATTGAAGATGTTGGTATCAAATGAACCTATAAACATAACCCCAATTACAGGAAAACGCATGTCTTGCAAAAAACTATTTAAATATCTCTCTGAAATGTAGTTGTATCATTAAACGTTGTAGCTTCGTGTGTTTCTTTACGTCTCCTTGAAACTAACGTTAGCCAAGTTAGCATGAAGCTAACATTAGCTCCACATGCAAATACGATATCAGGGCGTTTTCAGCCACTTTTTAATAAAACAAACAAACTATAAACATAAGAGTGTTACCGGGCTCCTCTGGTTCTGGTTCTGGGTCAGAGTCCGGCTCTGAATCGTCTCCATAGTCCGCCAGAGAGGAGAGCAAAACACTCTTCTTACCGCTCGCTGCCATTACTGTGTGCGATTGTGCGTCAACGTGCCGTTAGCGGCGTAATGACGTCAGTGTAGGACGTAAGACCAGCGTGCATCTGGGAGATGTAGTTCTTATGGTTTTCTTCTTCCAGTTTTGGTTTAAATAACGTTTGAGGTGCATTACCGCAACCTACCATGCTGGAGAAAAAGCAATGACCATGAAGAAAGAAAATCCAGTATTTCTTGAAAACTCAAATGAAGCTTTGTATTGATCCTCATCAAGACTTTATAGGTTATTGAGATTGATCAAACCCTACCCAAATTGTCTCTTACGTTTTTCTCTCTGTGTCTTGTTATTTGGCAAAGCATGTTTGGCCTCTGGTAGAAAACCACACAACACAGACGCATTGCTATATAGACCTTTTTTGGGCAATTGTATTAAAAACATAGATTGTTTGTAGATGTCCCACTCATTTTTGTGCATTTTTTACAATATCTCAACACCGTAATGTCACTGCTGCGTCTCATTTTATTGCCAAGGATGTGTACTTATCTGTCTATATTTTGTATTATATTACTAATGTGTGCCTTTATTCTCTATATATAATAATAGATTTATTTTGTTAACCCTTTTACAGGTGCTCAAAGACGCTTTACAGATATTGAAAAGAAAAGAACAACAAATAAATATATAGTTAAAGTCAAATTAAAATCAAGCAATACAAAAACAATCACACATTAAAAGCCAGATTGAAGAGGTGAGTTTTGTGAGTTTTTGAAGGTGGTGAGGTCAGTGCGGTCTCTGATGGTTGGGGGAGTGAGTTCCAGAGGGAGGGGGCAGCGACGGAGAGGGCTCTGTCCCCCCAGGTCCGGTGCTTGATGCCGGTGGGGATGGATAGGAGGTATATATATATAGGCCTAGGTATAGTTTGTGTTGTTGCACATTCCCTCTCCACATTACCTCTTTTAAATCAGCACAGCCCTCCACTTTAAATACAGTATTTGTCATATGTAAATATTATTAATTTGTTATAATAGCTACATCCTATTTTTATTTCATTTGTTTCACTACTTATTCTTCTTTCTGTGTCTTTGAATGCACCACGTATACCAAAGCAAATTCCTCGTATTAGTAAACTTGGTAATAAAACCGATTCTGATCTATTTCTAAGTCTTTATTATTGCATGCCTTATTTTACCTGCCATATTACTAACGCTGTATATTACCCCGCTCTCTGTGGGACTAATAAAGGAATTCTGATTCTGATTCAGATCCAATAAGTAGACTTCTCCCAGATCATCTGATATCAAATCAACGTTTATTTAAAGAGTCCAATATCACAAAACATGTTTGTCTCAGGGGGCTTTTTCAGATTACCAAACATAGATTACAGTGAAAAAGATCCTTAAAAAGAAATACAAATAGAAACGAATACAACAAGAAGACAGTAAATATACAATAAAAACAATAAAGTACCATAACATTTAGACTCAGGAGGACAAATAGCGTATAACCAGCTAACTATATAGGCTTTATTTTAAAAAGGAAGGTCTTCCTCACGCTCCCTAATAACAATAAACTATTATATCTATTGGTTGCTCGTAACATATCTGATGTGTGTGTGTATAATTGGGTAGATCATTTGTTTATATGTAATTTGTAAGTCAATAATTTTTGTTTATCAATTTGATACTGCTTAAGTTTGTACAGTATCATAATTCTCTTGTTTCATTTCATTATTATTATTATTATTATGTTGTATTGTTTTAAACGTGCTAAATAAATCAAATCAAATCAAAATCAAATATTAAAAGGTAGAATGATCTAGATCAGCCCATCCCTCTCTTCTTCTTCTTCTTCCTCGTCTTCTGGTTCTGGTTCTGGTTGCAGCAGCATCCAAACAGCAGAGCGAAGACGGTCAGACCCAGAAACCCGAGCACAAAGATCCCGATCACCACAGCGCCGCCCAGAGCCCAGGGTTCTTCCTGCAGCCGGGCCAAAACCCAGCCCACCTCCAGGGGCCCGGGGGGGTCCGGATCCACACTGCAGGGGCACAGACACATGCTCAGAGGCAGAACATGGGCAATAAACTGATTCAGATGGAGAGTTGTTGTTATTTTAACCATGGTAAAGCAATACAAATTAGGGCAAGAACAGAAACCCAGCACTCAAAACATGCTCAGAGGCAGAACATGGACATTAAACTGAATTACATGGAGAGTTTTTGTTTTTTGAAGTATGTTCAATTCAAATTACACAATGAATACAAAATCAATTTCTGGTATATTGCAGATATTTTTTATTTTCAAAGCAATTTGTCACATGCTGTTTATACTCACTGTTAAACACATTTCTTTACAACTTATGTATACACCATACAGCGAAGCTAATTCCTTGTAGGCCTATATGTATATCTCTTGTCAGTAAACCTGATTTTGAGTTCTTGTTATTTCAAATGTATATATATTTTAACCTTCATGGATAATTCGGCTCTAAATGAAAACATTATAAAGGGCGGGATTTTAAGTTATCAGTAAAACCAACGTTGTAACATTGCTCTTATCTGGCTCACCAAATGTGCGCTGAAAAAACCTTTATTTTGAAATTGAAACTTATTTTTTCAGTTTTTTTCACAGGTTTGACTGCCAGGTGAGTTTGTTTTGGAGATGAATACTTCCATGGATAATTCGGCTCTAACTAAAAACCTTTTAAAGGGCTGGTTTTTAAGTTATCAGAGAAACAAGCTGTGATAACGTTGCTCGGCAAACACACCGCCCACTGTTCACGCTTAAAGACTGATAACTTGACACTCTTTATTCCGGTTTTTTACCGGTTTTTCTCACGGTATCCGTTTGTTTTGGAGAGGAGAATACCTCTGTGAATAATTCGGCTCTTAATAGAAACCTTCTGAACATCTAGATCTTATGTTATCAGGGAAACAACAAGCTGAGAAAAGTTAGCTTTCACCTGACCGTCACACCACCCAGTGTCGCAGATCTTTTACGCCAATCTGCTTTGTTCAGTGTTCTATCTATTTTAATCAGTGTGTTAGTTTGTTTTCAAGATGATGAAACCTCTGTAGATAATTCGGCCCTGATAAACATATCCTGAACCATGAACACTAAAGTAATTCAAACAGAAGGTGCCTGCTTCGCCCCCAAAGTCCTACTTCATATCCTGTTTTAGTTGAAAGCCCCCTGTGGCAGCAAATAAAATAGCACAGTTTACAGTATACTTTTGGTAATCTGCAATGTATATATTTGACATAAGGCCTGAGTTTGAAGTAATATGTGAGTGGTCCTGTAGACAAAAGAGGAATATTAGGTAGGTAGATAAGTAGATAAGATAAGTTTATTGAAATTAGTTCTCACCCAGACTGGGTTTAAGGGATATATTGGAAAAACCAAAGAATAGTATAGAAATGTGTTTATTATAGGTAGGAATATCATCAAATTGTACCCAGAATCCTTGTAAAAACTGCCATTATCAGTTTAATTATAGCTATTTATTTGATATTTAAAGGCTGAATACAAAAGACATGTTTCCTTAATGACGCTTTAAAGCTCCAACCAAACAGCCACATTATATTTTGATGATAAACGACTGTAAATCCTTTGTAAATCCAACACTTATTGTGGCCTTGTTTACACTCATCACCTCCCCATGTTGTCTGGATGGTCCTCTCCGGTTCACTGACTCCTGACACTGAAATAATAATCTGTGTGACGACAGATAGCTTCTGCTGCTGAATTACTTTAACAAAGCCCTCAGATAAACACTGACAGTTTGTCCACAGACGAGATATTCTTCTTCCAGGTGACACTTCCAGTCGCTCTGTGTGGGCGAAGTCAAATCTACTTTTCCTGGTTAATGTTTAGTGAAAGTGTTCACTGGTGCAGGCAAAGGAGAGATGTACTGATAAGGAATGCATACAGTAGTGCAGGGTGTGACCAATGATCAATTTAAAGGACTTTTAAAGCCCATTTTTCTCAAATTAAAGGACCAGAAACCTTATATTTTGAGACGTGCAATCAAATGGACCTATTATGCTTATTTTTAGGTTTAATGTATGTATGTTTTGTCTCTACTTTAAAGAGTCCTCTCCTGCTGATGTTCAGGTGTATATCAGTATGTAGTGTCTCTACTTTAAAGAGTCCTCTCCTGCTGATGTTCAGGTGTATATCAGTCTGTAGTGTCTCTACTTTAAAGAGTCCTCTCCTGCTGATGTCCAGGTGTATATCAGTATGTAGTGTCTCTACTTTAAGAGTCTCTCCTGCTGATGTTCAGGTGTATATCAGTATGTAGTGTCTTACTTTAAGAGTCCTCTTGCTGTTCAGGTGTATATCAGTATGTAGTGTCTCTACTTTAAAGAGTCCTCTCCTGCTGATGTTCAGGTGTATATCAGTATGTAGTGTCTCTACTTTAAAGAGTCCTCTCCTGCTGATGTTCAGGTGTATATCAGTATGTAGTGTCTCTACTTTAAAGAGTCCTCTCCTGCTGATGTTCAGGTGTATATCAGTATGTAGTGTCTCTACTTTAAAGAGTCCTCTCCTGCTGATGTTCAGGTGTATATCAGTATGTAGTGTCTCTACTTTAAAGAGTCCTCTCCTGCTGATGTTCAGGTGTATATCAGTATGTAGTGTCTCTACTTTAAAGAGTCCTCTCCTGCTGATGTTCAGGTGTATATCAGTATGTAGTGTCTCTACTTTAAAGAGTCCTCTCCTGCTGATGTTCAGGTGTATATCAGTATGTAGTGTCTCTACTTTAAAGAGTCCTCTCCTGCTGATGTTCAGGTGTATATCAGTATGTAGTGTCTCTACTTTAAAGAGTCCTCTCCTGCTGAGTTTCAGGTGTATATCAGTATGTAGTGTCTCTACTTTAAAGAGTCCTCTCCTGCTGATGTTCAGGTGTATATCAGTATGTAGTGTCTCTACTTTAAAGAGTCCTCTCCTGCTGATGTTCAGGTGTATATCAGTATGTAGTGCTCTACTTTAAAGAGTCCTCTCCTGCTGATGTTCAGGTGTATATCAGTATGTAGTGTCTCTACTTTAAAGAGTCTCTCCTGCTGATGTTCAGGTGTATATCAGTATGTAGTGTCTCTACTTTAAAGAGTCCTCTCCTGCTGATGTTCAGGTGTATATCAGTATGTAGTGTCTCTACTTAAAGAGTCCTCTCCTGCTGATGTTCAGGTGTATATCAGTATGTAGTGTCTCTACTTTAAAGAGTCCTCTCCTGCTGATGTTCAGGTGTATATCAGTATGTAGTGTCTCTACTTTAAAGAGTCCTCTCCTGCTGATGTTCAGGTGTATATCAGTATGTAGTGTCTCTACTTTAAAGAGTCCTCTCCTGATGATTTCAGGTGTATATCAGTATGTAGTGTCTCTACTTTAAAGAGTCCTTTCCTGCTGATGTTCAGGTGTATATCAGTATGTAGGTCTCTACTTTAAAGAGTCCTCTCCTGCTGATGTTCAGGTGTATATCAGTATGTAGTGTCTCTACTTTAAAGAGTCCTCTCCTGCTGATGTTCAGGTGTATATCAATATGTAGTGTCTCTACTTTAAAGAGTCCTCTCCTGCTGATGTTCAGGTGTATATCAGTATGTAGTGTCTCTACTTTAAAGAGTCCTCTCCTGCTGATGTTCAGGTGTATATCAGTATGTAGTGTCTCTACTTTAAAGAGTCCTCTCCTGCTGATGTTCAGGTGTATATCAGTGTGTAGTGTCTCTACTTTAAAGAGTCCTCTCCTGCTGATGTTCAGGTGTATATCAGTATGTAGTGTCTCTACTTTAAGAGTCCTCTCCTGCTGATGTTCAGGTGTATATCATATGTAGTGTCTCTACTTAAAGAGTCCTCTCCTGCTGATGTTCAGGTGTATATCAGTATGTAGTGTCTCTACTTTAAAGAGTCCTCTCCTGCTGATGTTCAGGTGTATATCAGTATGTAGTGTCTCTACTTTAAAGAGTCCTCTATGCTGATGTTCAGGTGTATATCAGTATGTAGTGTCTCTACTTTAAAGAGTCCTCTCCTGCTGATGTTCAGGTGTATATCAGTATGTAGTGTCTCTACATGTCTCAATGCTTTAATGTTCTAAAAGCTTTATTGTTCTCATACTGCCTGTGCTGCAGCACCTCTTTTCACCCTCTGTCTGAAACAGAGCCCAGTCTGCTCTGAGCTGATCGACTCTGTTGTGATTGGTCAACCGCTTAGAGATGTCCCGCCCCTTAGCCTGTCACGTACAATGTGTTGGAGCGATAGCCAATAGGAGCGTGAGTGTTACAAAGTGATGACGGAAGTAAACAAAGGAGACCAATATATCAAACAATATATATTTTAAGCACTTTTAATGAACCATGTCTATTCATATGTGTATTCTGAAAAACTCAGGGTGACAGATCTTGATTTTCAAGGATTATAACATCTTTACATTCTATCATGTGTAAAAAAACAAGTCAGTAAAACATTTGTTTTGTTTAAAATATATATTTCAACATTTA
>JAAOOA010000229.1:0-102500 GCA_012861695.1 Trematomus loennbergii
GCCGAAATGTAATATGTATTATAGCTAGTGAGCCTATTTGATTTGTTTCAGAAAGGCACAACATGTTGCAGACCCTATTTTCCTGTTCCATGTTAAAATAAACCATTTTCAGTGGTACCGCTGAGAAAGAGTAATTTATTTGGTCATGGAAATTAGGTAAAGGTCCTGGAAAGTCATTGAAAAATCATTGGTGAAAAGGTGTATGAACCCTGGATATGGGACACTATGGGATCTAATGTCCAAACAATTATAATAGTAGCCTAGAGTCCGGTTCTGTGCCAGTTTATTTAAACCAAGCGGTTGTGGCACCCCTGATTAAAAAAACCCTAATCTGGACACTTCTATTCTGACTTCTCAAATTACAGACCCATCTCTAAGCTTCCTTTTATTTAAAAAATATTGGAGAAAACCGTACTCTGACAGCTGCAGTCTTTTATACATGCACACAACAATATTTTTGATATGTTTCAGTCCGTTTTAAAGCGCTTCACAGAACTGAGTCTGCCCTCTAAGAGTATTCAATGACCTCCTGGTCACGACAGACTCTGCCATCCTTATGCTCTGAGACCTCACAGCTGCCTTTGATACGATTGAGCACTCCATCCTTCTCTCTGGTCTAGAGCGCTGTGTGGGTATCGGGGCGCCTGTGTGGGTATCGGGGGCGGCTGTGTGGGTATCGGGGGCGGCTGTGTGGGTATCGGGGCGGCTGTGTGGGTATCGGGGCGGCTGTGTGGGTATCGGGGGCGGCTGTGTGGGTATCGGGGGCGGCTGTGTGGTATCGGGGGCGGCTGTGTGGGTATCGGGGCGGCTGTGTGGGTATCGGGGGCGCTGTGTGGTATCGGGGCGGCTGTGTGGGTATCGGGGGCGCTGTGTGGGTATCGGGGCGGCTGTGTGGGTATCGGGGGCGGCTGTGGGGTATCGGGGGCGGCTGTGTGGGTATCGGGGGAGGCGCTGTGTGGGTATCGGGGGGCTGTGTGGGTATCGGGGCACTGCCTTAGAGTGGTTCAGGTCCTATCTGTCCCAGAGGTCCTTCTCTGTTAGGCTTGGAGACTTCACCTCGTCTTCGTCCCCCTATCCTGTGGAGTTCCCCAAGGTTCTATTTTGGGGCCCATTTTATTTTCCTTATACCTTCTCCTGGGGCTGCTCAATTCATCGTATTTTAATCGCAATTACGATTTTGGCTTGCAACGATTATGAAAACAACATAATCGAAATAAAACGATAATTAAAAATGTGTTTTCAGTTGAATTCTACTTCAGGGTAATCAACGGTTTAAAACATACTGTTCACATTTTCTTTTGCAATAAATTGATGTTTTCAAAGTAAATGGATAATCGTATTTAATAATCGTGATATCAATTATTGACCCAAATAATCGTGATTATGATTTTTGCCATAATCGAGCAGCCCTACCCTCTCCCCCTTGGACTGATTTTTAGAAAACATGGCGTCTCCTACCACCTTCATGCGGACCAGCTCTCTGATGCCCCTGGTGTCTCAATGACGTAAAGGCCTGGGTGGCTGGTAGTCCCTAAAACAAGGACAAAGACCAGGGGAGACCGAGCGTTCTCAGCGGTAGCCCCCAGGCTCTGGAACGACCTGCCCCCCCCCCCCGTGTCAAATTGTCGCCCACCCCTCCAAACTTTTAAGTCCCGCCCAAAGACCCACCTCTTTTCCCTCGCTTTCGAGACAGTCTGAGCTCTACCTATTCTATGCGTTAGTGTCTGTCCAGAGCCTTTGTGTCTATTCTTGTAATATTATATTTTATTATAATGTTATGTTTGGCAACCCTCTGTTTTTAATGTGCTATAGAAATAAAGTGGATTGATTGTTGTTAAAATGTAGGATATAATAATATTAATAATAATATTATTGCATATCTCAGGGACGACCACCGGGGGAGCCGTACCGCTACGACATGCCGTACGGAGGAGGAGGAGGGGGGGGAGGAGGAGGAGGAGGAGGTGGGGGCGGGGCTCCGTTCCAGGTGGCGGGGCCTCAGGGCTGGCACCCCGACCTCCCTCACCTTCACCCCACCACGGTGGGCACCCTCTGCAGGGCAGGTGAGAATAAACACCCACAATGCACCCTGTTGTTTACATATAATAATAATTAGGAGCTCAAAGCGCTTTAGATGACATATGACACATATTGGGCCCGTGATGATACTGTGGGCCAGACCCACGCTGCATTTAGAAGGAATGCTCACTTATTTGATACTGAAATATTATTTTTAATTATGTTTTTATGATTTCTTTAAAGTGTCTTTTGAGTTTCTAGGAAAGCGCTCTATAAACATGTATCTTGTTGTCTCAGGTTGGGGATGATGGACCCGGACCTCCCTCCTCCCGGACCCCCCACCATGAGGAGCTTCAAGGTCAAATCAAAAACACTTTTATAGATTTTAATAATGTATTTTTTTTTTTTGTTCCAGAAAATAATATTTAATATTTTTTATAAATATATTTTGAAGAAGAAAATGATATAAAGTATAAAGAAAATGTGCAGATACAATTATTAAATATTATAAAGATTGACAGAAAGTAATAATAAATAAGCTAATATATTTTTTTAACATATTCTGTATTAATATTTAGCAGAATAAAAATTAAAGGGTTGCGAGAATAATAATACGATGTGTTTGTGTAGGATGTATAATAACGGTGTGTGTAGGATGTATAATATAACGGTGTGTGTAGGATGTAAATATAACGGTGTGTGTGTAGGATGTATAATATAACGGTGTGTGTGTAGGATGTATAATATAACGGTGTGTGTGTAGGATGTATAATATAACGGTGTGTGTGTAGGATGTATAATATAACGGTGTGTGTGTAGGATGTATAATATAACGGTGTGTGTGTAGGATGTATAATATAACGGTGTGTGTAGGATGTATAATATAACGGTGTGTGTGTGTGTGCAGAGTTCCTGCTGAGCATGGAGGACAGTGTGGACGAGACGGAGTCAGTGAAGCGTTATAATCAGTACAAGCTGGACTTCAGACGGCAGCAGCTGCAGGACTTCTTCCTTCAGCACAAAGACCACGAGTGGTTCCGGTCCAAGTATCACCCCGATGACATCACAGCGAAGAGGGCGGAGTCTCTGAACGCCTTGAAGACGAGGCTGAGCGTATTCCTGTTCCTGCTGGACAACAGCTGGCTGGACAGCCTGACGCTGGACATGGAGCAGGCGCCCGCCATCATCAAGCTGCTGGACGCAGGTACGCTTTAGAGCGGAGAAAGAGTGGCTTAGTCCACCTATAGAGCGGAGCAGGGAGGACGTGTTCACCCTGAAGGAAGCTGCTGGTTCCCTCCACAGAAAAGCAACAGGATCGCTCCAGAGGATTTAGGAAAATAGCTGGAAATAAGATCTGTGGAAAACGAACCTGTTTGATAAATGCACGTTATGTTCAGCCGGATCATCTCCACATGTCTACTTTTATAAAGTTCTAATCATAAATCTAATGTCCAGAAGCAACATGCTAACGTGATGCTATAAAGGAGCTACAGGCGAGTCCAGCAGCACGACTTCAACGTCACGCCAACTTCAGATCCATACTCAAACACACAGATTCTAAATGGAACGAGTTGAAGCGTTTGTTTGAACACTTTGCAGGAGGCAGTACTTGCTTTCAAGCAGAACAGGGCAAACTAACTTAGAGGAGTGTTCGGCGTAATGACGTACAACGTCCTCCACGATTCTGTAGTCCTATTCAGCCACTTGGTAACAACCATCGTTTTTCAGACACGTCAACTCTTCAGAAATCACCAGTGGGGTCACTGCTGATGGATTTAATGTCCTAGAACAAAACGTGATCCGTCTCTTCAATGTGTCTCAACCACAGACCTTATTTACAGATAGTTTCCTAAATCCTATGGAGAGATCCCATTGGCTCTGAGACCAGGGAACAGGAAGTGGTGAAATGCTGACTCACATCTGGGTTTTAGGACTCATTCCTGCACACCCTATTAGAAGAAACATGTCCAAAAAATATATATAAAAGTATTCAAAAAATGTAATGAAACATGGCCAAAAATAAATGCGAAAAAGTTGAATTAAATGGAATAAGATATAAATGTTCTAAGATATGATATCGACACAGACGGTGGTTGCTTGCAGGGGTTTGAAGGTAGTGTCTTAAAAAAGGCCTACAATTATTTGAAACTATAAAATATTAAATGTAAAGTTTAGAAAACTGTCTAAAAATAGTCAACAAAAATATAAAAACATTTCCTAAAAATATGTTAATAGTAGCTGAAGTAGCTGGTCATGTTTACAGATTGTAAATAAACGCCACAAGGGTTTGTGACGGTTAGGAAACTCTCCTGGTCTCCGGCTTGAGCTTCAATCTCAGGATCCATGTATTCCTGATCCTCTCCAGAATGGAAGTAGTCAAACTAAAAAAGATAATTTGTTGGTATTTTTTCTCAAAGATCTTAAAATTCTGACTTTTCTCAAAATCTCAAAAATCTGACTTTTTCCTCAAAGATCTTAAAATTCTGACTTTTTCACAAAATTTCAAAAATCTGACTTTTTCTAAAAGATTTCACTTTTTCTCAAAAATCTAACTTTTCTCAAAATCTCAAAAATCTGGCTTTTCTCAAAATCTCAAAAATCTGACTTTTTCTCAAAATTCTCACTTTTTCTCAAAATCTCAAAAATCTGACTTTTTCCAAAAATCTGACTTTTTCTCAAATTCTGACTTTTTCTCTAAATCTCAAAAATCTGACTTTTTCCAAAAAATCTGACTTTTTCTCAAAAATCTGACTTTTTCCAAAAAATCTGACTTTTTCTCAAAATTCTGACTTTTTCTCTAAATCTCAAAAATCTGACTTTTTCCAAAAATTCTGACTTTCTCAAAAATCTGACTTTTTCTCTAAATCTCAAAAATCTGACTTTTTCTCAAAATCTCAAAAATCTGACTTTTTCTCCAAAATAATAATCACTGGTCCCCAGCTTGAGCTTCAATCTCAGGATCCATGTATCTGTGATCCTCTCCAGAATGGAAGTAGTCATCACATACAGAGCATCAACTAGTTCCTGAACAGTGTCCTTCACATGCTGATATCCAAGAGAGGGGTTACACAGTCACAAGATGGAGGAATAGAAAGCAGTATTCAATGTTTACTTCAGATTAGCTCCACGTCAGAAATGAGCATGCTTGATGTCTATCTCCATAGAGGCTGAATCATCATGTTAATCACATAGCTATCATATGCCTCAAACAGTCCTGATGCTCTTCTAGGTAATCATACATCCTGTCATGTTCACAGCTACAGTTGATACCTTTGTTAGCATGCTCATGTTGGAAGAGCACGCTCAGTTTGTCTCCTGTGTTTGTTCAGCGGTGATAAAGATGGAGGGCGGGACGGACCTGGACCTGCAGGTGCTGGAGGCTCCGGCTGCGGGGGGGGAGGGGGGAACAGCTGGAGGAACAGCAGCTGGTGGAACAGCAGAGGGAGAGAAGAGCCCGGCTGAGCCAATGGGAGGAGAGAAGAGCCGCCCGGCTGAGCCAATGGAAGGAGAGAAGAGCCCAGCTGAGCCAATGGGAGGAGGCGCTCGGACGTCCGAGGTGAAGGCGAGTCGACCGGAGAAGAAGGAGAAGAAGAAGGAGGAGAAGAAGAAAGAGGAGAAGAAGAAGAAGAAGAACAAGGTGAGGAATAAACACGTCCTGTCTTTTTTCACTTGGAGGACATTTTGAATTTTTTCATTTGACATTTTTTCTACAGCATGTGGACATTATTTTTCTTCGACAGTGAAGAATAAACATATGTATAACTAGTTAAGCTAGTCCAGAGGTAGATAAAATGGCTAAGTGTGTTAGGTCTAACTCTTAGTGCAGGGGTGGGAACCTCCGGCCCCCGGGCCGTATACGACCCGCGAGACCATTTGGTACGGCCCTCGAGGTAATTTATAAACACACGCAAAAAAGAAAAAAATCAGAAATCTAGACCGCAAAAAAATTAAACAAGCGAGTGCCTGTTTTTCCTGGGTTAGGTCAGGGTCCTTGAACACAACACGAGCCTAACGTGTCATCACGTGGTATATGTCTGGTCTGACGGGTGCAGTTCTGACGGAGAGCATCAGAACGCCGCTCCGGCTCTTCCAAAGATTGCAGTACCCATAAGGAGCCGTACACATGCTGCAGTTTCTGCGTGGCTGTGTCTTTAGTTGAAAGCCCAGTGGAGATCTGTTCATCTGTCATACTGATCATACAGTCAATCACTTTGTTGTTATTAGCATCTGGTTAGCTAGCTATGCTAACGAATATAAGAAGCTTGTTCTCCAACCAGTGAGGTAAAGGCACATCTTTATATGATCATTATAGTTATACAAACACAAGAGAATAAAGTAAACAGGTATAAAATACTATATGACAGTAAAAAAAAGTTGTTATTAATAAACAAGAATACAGTTTGAAAGGAGAGTGATTTGTAAAATATCCATAAAGAAAAATAAATCTGCTTCCAGTTCTGTTTCATATGGGTGTTGAGAGATGTATCCATAGATCTATTAATGTTGCACATCTTGTGTCCATATCTCTCTGTTGTGTGGTCATGCCACACCGTGCACGTGCATGCACACGTGAGTCATGGTGAGATATCTGGATTAAGAGGTTGCTTTTTCTTTGCACAGCATGAAAGAAAGGCCAAATGAATGGGCTGTGATTTTAGTATTTTTAAGCAGAGGTCAATAATTTGTACGGCCCTTGGAGGATGTTGAACAAATTGAAATGGCCCTTGAGAGGAAAAAGGTTCCCCACCCTGTCTTAATGTGTGTTGCTCCGCTCACCGGTCCGTCACAGCGGGCGGAGCTGCAGGGTTTCTGCTTCACACACACGTTGCATACCACTATTTTACTGTCTTTTCCGGACACCTTTAAATAATGCCAGACCGGTGAAGCCATTTGGAGAGCTTGTTTCACAGAGAAAAGTGTCATGTATTTTACGTCATGTGATCGGCTCTCCCGATCGGCATTTTTAGAGAGCACCGATCGATCGGCAGAGAGTGAGTATAGGCCGATAATGATCGGCGGCCGATGTCTACAGTATGTGGATGTTTTTTTTTAAACAGTTTCCATATAATTTTTTGACTTTTTAAAACACTATTCATTTCATATTTGGATATTTCGTAGGACATTTTTCATACAATATTTACACTTTTTGGAAAAAATTTCTTTTAATATTTAAACATTTTTCTACAGCATGTGAAAAAAAAATTCAAACAGCAACATTTTTCTTTTAATTTGGTCACTTTTCATATAATACAAAAAATAAAATGTATTTTTTCATTTTCATAATTTTTTATAATAATTATAAAAATTATTTTTAATTATTTTCACTTTTTTAAACAGTTTCCATATAATTTTGGGACTTTTATTTGAAGTCACTATTCATTTAATATTTAGATTTTTTTTGTTGACATTTTTCTTATATTTGGACATTTTTCAATAATAAATTTATTTATTTCTTGAGAATTTTTTTTTCTACATAATGTGGACATTTTTCTAATATTCTACACATACATTTGGGCATTCTTCTGACATCTTCTGACATTTATCACATCACATCTTTCTGATACTTTATCACATCACATCTTCCCCTGAAACGTAACCCTGATGTTTGATCTGTATTCCTGAAACCCTCAGGACTCTGACAAGAGGCGAAGCGGAACGGGAGAAGGAGAAAGACGAGAAAGACGAGGGAGAAGAGGGGGAGGAAGAGGAGGAAGAGGGGAAGAGGGGGAGAGAAGAAGGACGATGAAGAAGAGGAGGAGGAGGAGGAAGAGAGGGGGAGGAGGGAGAGGAGAAGACGACGAAGAAGAAAGTGAGTATTTTCCCTTGTTTAGCGTCGATGCTAACGTGTTGTGCTAACGGTGCTAACCCCGCCCGTTCCTCTCAGGACAGGAAAGGAAGCGCAGCGTGTCCGTGGACAGCGGCGAGGGCAGCGAATCAGAATCCTCCAATTCTGAGGGCGAGGAGAAGGAGGAAGAGGAGGAGAAGGAGGAAGAGGAGGAGGACGGAGAAACCGGTGAGAGAAGACAGATTTCAGGTCTGAGGAAATGTGTCCGATATATTTCTCACAATATTCAGACTTTTCTTTCAGATACTTCTAGGAGGTTTTTCCCATACGTTTCGTACATTTAAACAATATTTTTGGGGTGTTTCCCCTCTTCTCCGGGCACTATTTCACTTAATTTGTCCAACTTTTAAAACGTATTTTTCAGACATTGTTGAAGTTATTTTCTCTGATTTTATTTGACTTTTTTCACTTATTTTTCAACCTACTGTTTCATACGTTTTCCACTTTTCAATATTTATCAAATTCTCTGTCTGTCAAATCGTTTTTCATATACGTATTTAAAAATATATTTCAGATTTCTTTTGGGACATTTTTCTTCAAAATTCTCTGACTTTTCATAAATGTTTAGCACATTTTTAATTTCACTTATATATTTAATATATTTCTCACACTTATTTTATTTCCCAGCGCGCCGTAAGGACCGCGGCGGCGACAGGAAGGAGCGAGAGAAGGAGGCGCCGGCTAAGCCCCGCCCCCTTCACCTCACCACCTCCCTGTTCATCAGGAGCATCCCCCCGAGTTCTCCAAAGAGGACATCACTAATGTGAGTACACACACACACACACACACACACACACACACACACACACGCACACGCGCGCGCGCACGCGCGCGCACGCGCGCCGGCGCGCGCGCACACACAGACACACACTCTACTGCTGCAACTAAAATGTTCGATCATATTTCAACCTTTCTGACTTTTTATGTAATTTTTCTCTTTTTGGGGACTACATTTTCCAGTGTTTTCTCGAAATGTTTCAGTTTGTTTTTCAAATGCTTTCTGGGCATGTTTCACATAACGATACATTTTAATTTATTGTTTTTTTAAATTCTGTTTTTTATGAAATTTTTTCACATATATTTTTCGGTAAGTTTTTCGCACATTTTTTTTTTTTACTCTTTAGAATTTTTTCTATTTTCTTTAACTTTTTATTTATATAAATAATAAATAAACTATGTGCAGATTCCTTTGTAATGAAAAATATTTGTTGTAGTTGTGTCGCAGGTACCAGGCTTCCTGCGGGTGGCGCTGTCCGACCCTCAGCCTGAGAGGAGGTGAGACATGTTGTTAAAGTGTTAATCAATTATAATTAGTGTTTATTATTATTTATATTATGTTATTAAGTGTTTTTATTAACTGCACATTACACAGGCATAAAGGTCCCTAGTTTTCAATTCATGATTACAAAAAACAATGAAAATGTTTCCATAATTTATTACATTTTCAAGACTAAACCTTAAACTAAAATGTATTGAACCGTACAGTTAATAAATGTGTGTGTGTGTGGTGTGTGGGTGTGTGTGTGTGGTGTGTGTGTGTGTGTGTGTTGTGTGTGTGTGTGTGTGTGTGTGTGTTGTGTGTGTGTGTGTGTGTGTGTGTGGTGTGTGTGTGGTGTGTGTGTGTGTGTTGTGTGTGTGTGTGTGTGTGTGTGTGTGTGTGTGTGTGTGTGTGTGTGTGTGTGGTGTGTGTGTTTGTGTGTGTGTGTGTGTGTGGTGTGTGTGTGTGTGTGTGTGTGTGTGTGTGTGTGTGTGTGTGTTGTGTGTGTCAGGTTCTTCCGGCGCTGCTGGGTGACCTTTGATCGCAGTGTGAACATAAAGGAGACGTGCTGGAACCTGCAGAACATCCGGGTAAAAACTCTTCCACACATTTTATTAATGTTTCTTATATATTTCTAGACTTTTTCTTTACATATTTTTTAATAAATTAATGTTCTATTGATAGTGTATTCATCTTAATGAGTCGGACAGGAAGTGGATGAAGATGTTCTGCTGTCAGATGAATGTTTAAATGTAGGATGCTTCCTGTGTTTCAGCTGCGGGACAGCGAGTTGTCTCCGGTGGTGAACAGAGATCTGTGTCGTCGCGTTCGCTGCGTTAACGGCCTGACGCACCATCGCCCGGTCGTCAGGAACGACATCCGGCTGTCAGCGAGACTCATTCACAGCCTCGACCTGAAGGGGGCGCTGTGGCAGGGACATGTAATTATATATAATATATTATAATTAGATTTAAAAATAAATACAATAATTTTATATGAAAATACAAAGAGATCAGAAATGTCATTAATATAAGTTTTTTTATTTTGAAATATTAAAAGACGGTTTATAATAATACAAAATTATATATATATTTTTTTAAAACGTCTCAGTAAAATATTGAATTTGGTGAAAGTATAAAATAACTAAACAACATTTCAGTTTGTTGAAGCTGCTGTATTTGTTCTTTACGGATCTTAAAGTGTAAATAATATTGAATCGATCCTCAGATGGAGACGAACCCGTTTCTGAAGAACATCACGGACTTCCTGATCGAGGAGGTGAGCGCCGAGGAGGAGGAGCTTATCGGAGCGTCGGGGGGGAACGAGGAGGACAAAGACCCCGCCTCCTCCTCAGAGGTCGCCGTGGAGACCGACGACAAGCTCATCACGGTGTGTGTTTCTCTTGGAGGGCTGCCTGCAACCCACCGTTGTTATTTTATATACAGATTACTCTGCAGGATATTTCCTACAGTAATCACTCAGTAAATTGACTTTGTAAAACATTTCTAAAAGTTGTAAATATTCAAAATGCATAAAAAAACTGACTTGGAAGACATTTTTGCTGGAAAATTATAATATATAATAACAAACTAAATAATAAATATTAGGGGGGGGGATCCCATACATATGAGAAACTCTTAAATGAGTGGAAAAGATCAGAAAAATGTATTAGAAATTCCTAAAAATGTCCAAACGTTTAAAAAAAATATATCTGAAAATGTTTGAGAAATGTCTGAAATTTTTTTTTCGTAATACATCGGAAAAATGTAAATTGAATAGTCAGCTCATTGTAGGGAGTACAAATAAATACGATTTATAAATAGACGTTAAAGACATTCCTGCAGGAGACACTCATGGGAACGTGTTGATTAAATGTGTGTGTGTGTGTGTTCAGGTGTTGGACCGCCTGCTGCTCTACCTGCGTCTCGTTCACTCCGTGGATTATTATAACTTCTGTGAGTATCCGGCCGAGGACGAGATGCCTCATCGCTGCGGACTCCTTCATGTGAGAGGACCAGTTCCTGCAGCCAAGATCACTGCAGCAGAGGGTATGCACACACACACACACACACTCACACACACCCACTCACTCACTCACTCACTCACTCACTCACTCACTCACTCACTCACTCACTCACTCACTCACTCACTCACACTCACACACTCACACAGAGACACTCAGACACTCACACACACCATTTTTTTATACATTTATCTTACGTCTTTAAATAAAATGTTTGATATATTCTTTTATTGAAATGTTGACTTTCTGCTAAATTTGTTTGTTTGTATTCTTTGTTGTTGTTGTTGTTGTTGTGGTAGTGAGTGAGCACCAGAAGATGTGTGAGGAGCGTCTGGCTCCCCTGTTCTCGGTCTCAGAGTCTCTGAGTGAAGAGGAGGCGGCCAAGCTGGGGAAGAAGGACCCGGAACAAGAGGTACAGAATGAAACTAGAGAATATAAATGTGAAGAGGACATGAGGAAAGACGTCTACAGAATGTGTTGGAAAGAAAGTCAATAAACTCATATTTGAGAAATATCCAAAAATGTACAAATGTCAAAAAAAAAATTGTTAAGTCTGAAATGTAACAGTATTAACATTTTCTGAAAAATACTTTCAAAAAATGAAAACGTTTTTTTTCCAAAAAGTTATAAAATTTCAGGAGAACATTTTTGGGAAATTATTTAACAGGGCATTAGACATTTTATAAAAATATCCAGATTAAATGTGGAAATTGTAGTCAAAATATGGAATAAATGTAATGAGTGAAAAATGTATGAAATGCGCTGGAAGAGGAAACATGTCAACAAATTACAAACATTTTCAGATTGAATTTCCCTTCAGTGAAATAATGTGTTGTAACGATGGCCGTGTTTCCAGGTGGAGAAGTTCCTGGTGGCGAATTCTCAGGAGCTGAGCAAGGACAAGTGGCTCTGCCCTCTGAGCGGGAAGAAGTTCAAGGTGAGACGCAGAATATTTAACTTCTTCATTACGCTTCCTAGAAATACTCAAACTATTTTTGGGACATTTTAAAAAGAAATTTAAACTTTACCTAAAATATTTCAAATGTTTCCTAGAAATATTCAAAGACTTTTTTTATTATTCTGAATTGTTTTCGGAGTGTCTCTCTGTGATACTCTTTGTTGTGTGCGTGTGTGCGTGTGTGTGTGTGTGTGTCACTCTTTGTTGTTGGTGTGTTTCAGGCCCCAGAGTTTGTGCGTAAACACATCCTGAACAAACACGGCGACAAAGTGTCCGCCGTCAGACAGGAAGTCGTCTTCTTCAACAACTTCCTGTTGGACGCCAAGAGACCCGCCCTCCCTGAGAACAAGCCCCTCCCGCCGCCACAAGGTGAGCGGCATTCTGGGAAATGTAGGAAACCTAATTTAAAAAATAAAAATGACTGACTTTATTTTCCACATCTTTTAGGTTCTCAGGGTATGACATCATTTCCTGGTCAGTCTCCGCAGCAGCAAAGCCTTCTGGGATATCCTCCTGGAGTCAGACCCCCCATGCCCGGCTTCCCTGGTACTACACACACACACACACACACACACACACTCACACTCACACTCACACTCACACTCACACGCACACTCACACACACGTTGTTTATTTGGGAAAATGCCCAAAATGATGTCAATAAATGAAAGTATGGTGAAAAAACAGACGTTCAGGGACAGCAGTAAAACACCTGCTAACGTCTTATCAATAAATAATAAATACATCTAAACCTGATTAAACTCAAAGGCTCATTTGGTGTTTTTGACTTTGTGGGAAATATTCCTTGAAAATCCACAAAAAATGTTTGGTGCAAAAATTAGAAGTGCTTTTTTCTGTGAAAACTACCAAATATAATAGATATATATATAATAGATTTTCAAGGTGTTAAAAACCAAAGAAATGTTACCATAAAGGACATTTTGAAAAGAAACATGTTATTTGGGTGTACATAAGAGTTTAGACGGGTTAACTTTAATTAAATGAACCAACTGATGAACTTTGCCGTTACTTAATTCGATTTAAAGAATTACAATTATTTATTATTAAACCTTTTTTAATTACTACAAATATTGTATAATTATTATAACACGAGTTCACATTTTCTTTGTGTACAAAATGAAAATGGGAAAGTCTCTTGTTGTGTATTAAGTGTGTTTTATTTATTGTGTGTGTTGCAGGTGGCGGCCCCCCCTACAACCCAAACCAGTTTGGGGCGGGGCGCGGTAACTATGACAACTTCAGGGGTCATTTAGGAGGAGGGGGGGGAGGAGGAGGAGGTGGGGGATTCCCTCCGAAACCACGGAACAACAGGTACGTAAAAAATACACAATTTATTTTTACACATTGTTTTATATTTCCTTTAATGAACATAAATTAATGTGTGTGTGTTTGTGTAGGGGTGTTCGTGGGACCCGCGATCGATCATCGAGTACCGGGACCTCGACGCTCCAGACGACCTCGACTTCTTTTAGACACAAGAAACTTTTTACCCTTTTTTTACTCCTCAACGTTTCCCATGATTCATTTCATCAACCCTCCAGCAAATGTTTTTTTTTTTTTTTAGTTAGTCAATTGTGTGTGTGTGTGTGTGTGTGTGTGTGTTTGTGTGTGTGTGTGTGTATGTGTGGGACCAATGTCAGTCATTACTGCTCTGAACACTTTCCAATAAAGAAACAGGAAGACTAACGACGTCTAAATTCTTTATTTATTATATTCTATCATTTCTGCTGCTTTTCTCTGTTTTATATCAAAGTGAATTTCTCTGGATATTTAAACTCGTATCGAGGTCTCCAAAAAATATTCAATGTTTTCTGGCTTTTTTCACATTCTTCATATATTTTACAAGGTTTTTTCTTTTGACATTTTGTGCCCTTTTTCTCAACATATTTTCCAGGCAATCTTTTCTCCATTTTCACGACACTTTCCCTTCATTTCTTTTTGGTCTCTTTTCAACGTATTTTCCAGGCATTTTTCACCATACTTTTCCAAAATGTATTTTCTTTGATGCTTTTAAGGCAAGGCAAGTATATTTATATAGCACTTTTCTTTACGCGACAATTCAAAGTGCTTTACAAAACAAATTAAAATACTTTTTATGAATAAATACAGTAAAAACACATTATATTATGGCATTTTACAACAGGCATTACAAAGCAAAGATAATGAAATAATAAAAATAACACCACAGGTATACAATACATGTTTAAAAGGCATACTGTAGTTCGAATATGAGCAGCTCAATTAAAAGCAGCGGCAAAGACAATTCTATGTCATTTTTCCAAGTATTTTGGTATTTTTTCAACATATTTTCCAGCCCTTTTTTACACGTTTATTTTTCAACAAAACGCATTCCCATCGGGAATTTAAATAATCTTTATTTACATGTTTTTTGACTTGGTTCTTTTATACTCCCACATTTATGTATATTTTAAATTAAACCAAATAAATAAAAAAACATAATCACTAGATACATATTTTTTTATTTATTTATAAAAAGTGGACTCATCATCAGGTCCTTTTAAATCCAGACTGAAGACTTCCCTGTTTGCTTTGAACTGAACTATTCTTATCTCACGATGCACAGTAACTGTTATTCATGTGTTGTATACCTGAGTTATTCTATATCAGCTAGTTTCATGTTTATTTGAGTCCCTCTGCTTTTGAATGATCTGCTGCATTATTTCTTAATGTCTTTCAGTTGTGTAACGCACTTTGAATCGCCTCGTGTTGAAGAAGCTTTAAATAAACCTGCCTTACAGGAACACTTGTATTTCATTATTAGGGTTTGTTGTGTTGGGTTTCCTTTCCCTCTCAGAGCAATTATATTAAATACTCCTTCCAAAAAAATAAAGTGTAGCTTTTTGGAAAAGGTATGTATTATATATCCAGTAGTAGGTGGTAATGAAAAACCTGAGCCATTAATCTGAGAGAGATGAGTTATTGTTTTCACAACGTAACTCCTGATTATTTGAGAATCCTTTGAGTGGGTTAAGATCATTCTTAGATTAAGTGAGACATGGATTTAACTTCTGAATGTCTGCAATAATGGAATTAATAATTACTATCTAATTCTTAACTGTGAATGGTTTTCATTTATTTAACGTCAGAAATGTTTTAGTCAGGCCAAACTTTCTCTGTTGAGATTCCTGGAAAAGGGAAATGACATAAAAGATTTTTCATAAAAAAAGTTGATTCAAAAACAAAACTTTACTGATGACAGATGTCTTGTTGGGTATTCACAGGCAGCCCTCCAGCGCTCAGTAAGACCTCCATTAAACCACAGAAGAAGAAGAAGCAGGGCCTATAGGGTAGTCCCATCCCCTGAAGACAAGGAATGTGTCATAGTAGAAATGTGCAGCCCAAGGAAGGAAGGAAACATAAAGCTTATCAATTTTTATAACCCGTGTAAAAATCTTAACATTGAAACTTTGCAGACAATCGCAGGGACGGCTCATAGAAGGGAAGTATGGTGTGGTGGTTTGAATGCTCACAACAGCCTGTGGGGAAGCATTCAAACAGACAGTAAGAAATGCTAGAGGAAAGATCATGTTCTCAAATGAGTCCTGAGACTATTTCATAACATCTGGAGAAACTGAGGTTTACCAAGGAGTTAGAAAATGGCAGTCATTTTACCATTTAATCAGGAAGGATCCTTCTAATCCCAGTCACTACAGACCCATAGCACTTACATCACACATGTGTAAATGGATAGAGAAGATGATAGTGCATAGACTATCACACGTCTTAGAACAGAGAGGGGTACTGAGTCCTTTTCAGAGTGGTTTTCATAAAGGAAGGTCCACGATAGATGCTTTGGTTAGAGGAAGCAGTGAGGTGGAAAAGACACTGAAAATGAAAGAGGTTATGGCAATAGTATATTTTGATATTGAAGAGGCGTATGAGTCTATGTGGAGGGATGGGTTGCTCATCAAATTGAGTAGAATGGGTTTGGAGGGAGAATGTATAACTGGATCATGGCTTTTTGATCAGACAGGAAATTCAGAGTCTAAGTAGGGGCAGAGGTTTCAAAAGAGTGCAGTATAGAAAATGGTATTCCTCAAGGGAGTTCAATCAGCCCGATATTATTTAACGTCATGATAATTGACATATTCACTCATTTGGACGGATGCATGAAATCTGCGCTGTATGCAGATGACGGGGCCATATGGATACGGGGAAGAAATGTTCCATATGTGTTTGAGAAGAGGCAAAGCTATACAGAAAGTGGAGAAGTGGTCATGGGGTTTCAAGCTGTCAGCAAGCACATCTTGCTTCATGACATTTAATAATAAACGCAAGATGGAGACTGAGAAGCTTACATTATATGGAAAGCCGATGAATGAGGTCAATGAATTTAAACATCTGGGGCTATGGTTAGATAGTAAACGTACATGGAAAACCCATATTAAACATTTGGAAACAAAATCCAGAAAAGTTCTGAACCTATTAAGAGCAGTGGCTGGATGATTTCAGGTTTTTCCACATGCTTTATTTTTAGTTTCGTACAGTCATAAGAGTACTTTCTCATGGCTTGCAGGTTTTTAATATTCTTTATCCATCGTCTTTTCATATACGTTTTCCACATTTTATAAATATATTTTCAGATTTCTTCAAAATTCTCTGACTTTTCATAAATGTTTAGCACATTTTTAATTTCAGATATATTTAATATATTTCTCACACTTGTTTATATTTCCCAGCGCGTCGTAAGGACCGCGGCGACAGGAAGGAGCGAGAGGAGGAGGCGTCGGCTAAGCCCCGCCCCCTTCACCTCACCACCTCCCTGTTCATCAGGAGCACCCCCCGAGTTCTCCAAAGAGGACATCACTAATGTGAGCACACACACACACACAACACACACACACACACACACACACACACACACACACACACACACACACACACACACACACACACACACACACACACACACACACACACACACACACACACACACACACACTCACACACACGTAGTTTAGAATAGACCAAAATAACTGTAAAAATGATGTAGAATTGTCCTGAAAAGGAAAAATGCTCAAAATGATGTCAATAAATGAAAGTATGGTGAAAAAACAGACGTTCAGGGACAGCAGTAAAACACCTGCTAACGTCTTATCAATAAATAATAAATACATCTAAACCTGATTAAACTCAAAGGCTCATTTGGTGTTTTTGACTTTGTGGGAAATATTCCTTGAAAATCCACAAAAAATGTTTGGTGCAAAAATTAGAAGTGCTTTTTTCTGTGAGATTCTTGAAAACTACCAAATATAATAGATATATATATAATAGATTTTCAAGGTGTTAAAAACGAAAGAAATGTTACCATAAAGGACATTTTGAAAAGAAACATGTTATTTGGGTGTACATAAGAGTTTAGACGGGTTAACTTTAATGAACCAACTGATGAACTTTGCCGTTACTTAATTCGATTTAAAGAATTACAATTATTTATTATTAAACCTTTTTTAATTGCTACAAATATTTTATAATTATTATAACATGAGTTCACATTTTCTTTGTGTACAAAATGAAATGGGAAAGTCTCTTGTTGTGTATTAAGTGTGTTTTATTTATTGTGTGTGTGTGTTGCAGGTGGCGGCCCCCCCTACAACCCGAACCAGTTTGGGGCGGGGCGCGGTAACTATGACAACTTCAGGGGTCATTTAGGAGGAGGGGGGGGAGGAGGAGGTGGGGGATTCCCTCCGAAACCACGGAACAACAGGTACGTAAAAAATACACTTTATTTTTACACATTTTTTATATTTCCTTTAATGAACAGAAATTAATGTGTGTGTGTGTGTTTGTGTAGGGGTGTTCGTGGGGACCCGCGATCGATCATCGAGTACCGGGACCTCGACGCTCCAGACGACCTCGACTTCTTTTAGACACAAGAAAACTTTTTACCCTTTTTTTACTCCTCAACGTTTCCCATGATTCATTTCATCAACCCTCCAGCAAATCTTTTTTTTTTTTTTTAGTCAATTGTGTGTGTGTGTGTGTGTGTGTGTGTGTGTGTGTGTGTGTGTGTGTGTGTGTGTTTGTGTGTTTGTGTGTGTGTTTGTGTGTGTGTGTGTGTATGTGTGTGTGTGGGACCAATGTCAGTCATTACTGCTCTGAACACTTTCCAATAAAGAAACAGGAAGACTTTTGCAAAGAATGCTTTAAAGAGTTCACTAAACCTAACCAAACATGGCGCTCACTGCAGTTTGAATATAGCATGAGTCCACATTGTGATGTTGATAACATTTCCATTAGTTGTGCATCCCTTATTACCGTAATAAGAGTTCACTTGGAGCAGGCAAAGTTTCCTGAAAGAAAGAGAGCTTGCTGCGTAACCAGTAAAAAGAAGCTCTGGAGAACTTTATTCTGGGACGGGTTTTATTTTTTAAGTTTGACTCAGAATCCAATAACTCCCTGCAGCTCGTCTGACGGTGACTCCCAGCAGATCTCAGGTATTTAGAGGAGAACATGTCTCTCTGAGATGTGAGGACGCCTCTGATGGATGGACTGTGAGGAGAAACACGAGCGGGGGAAGAAGAACTGAGTGTGGAGTCGGCTGGGGAAGATCTGCTGGTTCCTCCTGTAACATCAGCTACATTCACCCTTTGGAGAGTGGAGAGTACTGGTGTGAGTCCACTGAGGGATCCACCAGTAACACCATCACCATCACCGTCTCTGGTAAGATCAGCCTCTCTGTTTCCTCATCAATACTAAAAATAATTTAAGAAGTTCATCAGAAAGAGGAAGCTGGACGACCTCAGAGCTGCTAGCTTGTGCTAACCACAGGGTGCAAACACACATTCTCACACACACTATCATCCACTAAAATACACCTCAGTACAGACTCATACTTTAGGGACTAAACACTGACGTTTATCTTGTTCTTTATTATCATAATTTAAGAGAAAATGCTCTTTTTCTAGAACATAAACTCTGTGTTCAGATATAGAGTTTATCCTGTCAGAGTAGATGTTGTTCCTGTCTCTGTGTTCAGGTGGATCAGTGATCCTGCAGAGTCCTGTCCTCCCTGTGATGGAGGGAGATGACGTCACTCTGACCTGTAGAACAAAGATGGCTGACCCCCCTCTGCTGATTTCTACAAAGATGGCGTCCTCATCAGGACTGGGTCTGATGGTCACATGACCCTCCACCATGTTAAAAGGTGTGATGAAGGCCTCTACAAGTGTAGAGTCCAGAATGAAGGAGAGTCTCCAGAGAGCCGGCTGTCTGTCTCAGGTGAGGAGCTTTCCTTTGGTTTCAGGACTCATTCCTTCAGATGTTCACCTGACCAGAGGCCTCATTTATAAAGGGATATACGCTCAAAAAATGGCGTGCGCCAGTTTCTACGCAATGTTTGCGATTTATAAAATACTAACTTGACGGGAAAATGTGCTGTCCTCCACGCAAACTCTAACCCATGCGTACGCACTAAGCACACAAACGGGAGAGACGAGAAACTGCGACACCGTTGGCAGAAAGAAGAATGGAGAGAAATATGTGGAAATAATACCATCAATAAAATGTTACCTCTCATTTATCAAATATGAAGAATTCATTTTCAAACATTGATTAAAGCCAATCTTAAAATGATTAAACAAACGCCTGTTTGAGACTCCTCAGTGCACACAAAAACATAACTTGGAGAAATAAATAAATACGAATATGTTATTTAAAACCACCTCGAATATGTTGTGTTCATGTTATGAAATGTTTTCTCATAAATGATGCGGTAAGCAGGAGGACAGAATTACGTCTAAACTGACGCCGTTTTGCATTTCTATAGGTTGTAGACAGTGGCGGCTGGTGGCCTTTTTTTTTGGTGGGGCACTTGACATATAGAAACAAACGGACCCGGGTGGTCCGGGTGGTTTTCCCCCCGGCAAATTTTTTCGAGAAATGACCCCTTAAAGGAAAGGAGAAATCGAGGCTTAAAAATATGAGAAGACTGATCAATACCTCCATAATCTTCAGTGTGGAAAATATTATTTATCAACCTGAACATCTACCACTGTACCAGGAATTTGTATTCTCAGAACTGGTCTGTTTTTTTTCTTTCAAACTGTTCATGTTTTATGAACCAACACCTCCACCAAGTGGCTTTACAGTGAACTGCATGTGGGATATAAAATTAATTGCATCTTTTCAGTAGCATTAATTATAAATATTTAAGTGGTTCAATACAAGTCACTACAGCATTTCAAACTGAACTGTGAATAAATGCAATTTAAAAAAAAGAACCACAGCACAAAACGTCATACATTGTGTTTTTTCTTTGTTTCTCTGAGGATTATTTACAAACAGGCTTATTTACATATAGCAATAACTCAGAAATGAATAAGCTACATCGTCTAACACGAACAACCAGTTAGCATAACGATATATATGTGTTATGTACAATGTAACTGGCAAGGCTAGAGCAAGAAAGAACATAAAGTTAGCAAAAGGTTTAAATAACTTCAAGTATCTGTCTTCAGATTACATGGAGGTTTTAGTCCGATGGGAAGCAGATTTTAAGCGACACTCTTTGTTTGAAGAGCAAGCATGGGAAACAAAAGACAGCATGTACCTGTTTGCATCCAGCTAGCCAAGCCTTTTTGGTGTACCAGCTACGTGCGAAGCCTCGTGTATACATTTTGTCTTTTTCACGAGATTGCTGCGATATATTCAAATCGGGTTGGTCCGGTCCAAGGTCTTTAAGCAACAATTTATCTGCCAAACTTCTCCTTTCGAAAGGATTGGAGATTAGCTGTTGAACGGAATTAGGCGGGGACCGAGGTCCGGAGACTCCACCTGCACACGAAGCCATCCTCATCAACTATTGCGTCACCCGGATACGAGTCACTGTCCAAACTACTCACAGACTGCACGGGGCGCTCACGTAGGAGCCCTGTGACCATCAGATTTGACGACGCTGATTGGCTGAAATTATGTTTCGGCGGCATAGTTTACACGTTACAGATAGCAACAGTCAGCTGCTAGTGGCTGCTGCTGCACTGGTTGAGGGCTCCTCTCTTAGCGCCCAGACGAGAGAAGGTACACGGGCAAGGCCAGGCAGGAAACATGGACTTATCAGTAACTTTAGACATCGTAACACAATTTTAAACGAGATTTTATTGTAGATTATACATTTGACTGATACCAATTATATAATATTTACCTTACTTTTACCTTATTTATATTACTTTATAATAAAATTAAAATATATATATATAATTTTAATTTTAATTTTAATTTTTGAATATGGGAAGAGGTGGGGCGGCCCTAGCGCCCCTATGGACCGGCCGCCACTGGTTGTAGATACGAGCATGGTTTTATATCCTATCACATTTAATCGTGTTTTATGCCGTTTGCCAAGACTTGATAAGTCGCTCGTAAAACCCAGGAGGTATGGAAACTAAGAACACCATATGTGGTAAACAGCTAATATAACACAACACATTGTATTTCCTTTAACTGGTGGGTTATGGATATATAGTTGCTGATCGACAGCTGGAACACAAACCACCAAATACAACACAATCATTCAGATCCAGTCGTCATGACTCCACTCCGGAGGGATTCCCCCATCATTTCTTACAGTTTCTCATCAAGGGGGGGTCTCCTGTCCCCGGTACAAACACACTGCCTGAGGAAGGTTATGTGTATTATTTTGTCATTAACTTTTTTCGGACCACTTATTTATTTATGTTGGTGACGATCCGACCTCCATGCTGCTACTCTGGTTCAAACTGCATCCACCAAACAATATGATTTATCTCCACCTCCCCACAATAACCTAAATCTGACACGGTGTGAGATGTCTTTTTTAGCTGTTCTGTCCTCATTTCCTGCGATCTTCTTCATGCAGTCAGTCAGTCAGAATGAATGAATGAATGAATGAATGGATGGATGGATGGATGAATGAATGAATGAATGGATGGATGGATGAATGAATGAATGGATGGATGAATGAATGAATGAATGGATGGATGGATGGATGAATGAATGGATGGATGGATGAATGAATGAATGAATGGATGGATGAATGAATGAATGAATGGATGGATGGATGAATGAATGAATGAATGGATGGATGAATGGATGGATGGATGGATGAATGAATGAATGAATGGATGGATGGATGAATGAATGGATGGATGGATGAATGAATGAATGAATGAATGGATGGATGGATGAATGAATGAATGGATGGATGGATGGATGAATGAATGAATGGATGGATGAATGAATGAATGAATGGATGGATGAATGAATGAATGAATGAATGGATGAATGGATGAATGAATGAATGGATGGATGAATGAATGGATGGATGGATGAATGAATGAATGAATGGATGGATGAATGAATGAATGGATGGATGAATGAAGGAATGAAAAAATGGATGAAAGAATGAATGGATGGATGAATGAATGGATGGATGGATGAATGAATGAATGAATGGATGGATGAATGAATGAATGAATGAATGAATGAATGGGCGTTTCTTTGACTATTTATAGGCAAATATGAGCGTTACGAGTCGATTGTGATTTATAAAGGGAAACAGGCGTAGGAAGTGCCGTACGCACTTCCCTCGCCGGTACGCAATGTTTTGTGAATCGGAAAATGTCGGAACATTTCTGTACCTATTTTTTTGCTTTGTACTACGTAAGCAACCTTCTCACGTCAATCCTACGCAAGGCGTTATAAATGAGGCCCCTGGTGTGATTCTCTCTGCAGAAAAACCTCCTACAACCATGGACCCGCCCACTTCCTCTCCTCCTCCTCCTGCCTTCCCCCACCTTGTGTTCAGGGTGATCTGCCACCTGGTGGTTCTGTACTGCATCTCCACTTTCCTCATGGTGTCTTTATATCGACAGAGAGCCACAGGTAACTTCTCTCAGTTTCTACATCTAACTCAGGGGTGTCCAAACTACGGCCCAGGGGCCAAATGCTGCCCGCGGACCATTTTAATCGGCCCTCAGCAAATTCAAAAAGTATAATAGAATATGGCAAAATGAAACTTGTGCTTGTCTTATATTGTACTTCTTAAATATAAATGTAAACATATATTACACTGCAGTATTCATGTGTTAATGAAACCACTTTCAAATAAATTCAGTAAATTAAACATTTTCTAACAAATCTTAGTTGATAAGAAAAAAGCCCAATGACTTATTTCCACAACAAGCTTGAAATAAACCTTCATATTTCCTCTTATTATAATCAATCTGAGGATCTGTTTTAAGGGAGAGCTAAACACTCACAAGCATCATGTACCTACATTTGATTGATTTTGCTAACTGAACTTACGAGGTAATAAACCTCTAGTGAGCGGCCCAGCCCTTCGTATATTTGTCTGTATGCGGCCCTCGTGAAAACAGTTTGGACCCCCCTGATCTAAAGGATTTAATATCCACCAAAACTCTTAATACATTTTCTACATTTTCTTCTGACAACAGGAAGTGACCCGTCTGTCTCCGTTGTGATGACTCCGCCCACCCACGCTGAGCAGGGATTGGACGATGACTACGATGATGTCATGTCTGCTGTCACCACGGAGCATCAGTTCTGAAACAGTGGAGGACCCAGAACGCTTCCCTGAGGAACGCCATGTTTTGAACTCAGTGTAATTACATTCAATCATGTATTGACTGATATCGTGCACATGCAATATTATTCCCTTTATTTCTGAAGCAGTGGTCTATTAGCATTAGCAGCTAATGCTCAGTACAAAGAAGATATGCAGATACAAAGAAAACATATACTAAAGTTAAACAATTAGAAAGTTGTAATTTTGGCCATTTTCTTTCACATTTCAGGAAAATCTACTAAACTTTTAAATATTGAATTCATTCAGGATTTATCCCAAAAATCTCCTAAAGCTTTTCACAAACATTACAACAGTGATGTATGTATTAAATGTACATCACCATCTGTAGAAGTTGGAACATTGTTTATTTTGATAGAAATCTTGTAGAAAATCAGCTCCAGGATCTTTATTGACTTATTGACGAGTGGAAGGTGAGTCTAGTTTACAGTTACATTAAATAACTCTGCGTATAAACTCTTATTCATTATCTGTTCACCAGACTCCGTTAGAAACCCTGTTTTTTAAAGTTCCATCCTCAAAATGATTTGCAGGTCTTCTGGGACGGGTCTGCTTTCTGTCCCAGAACTAAACCTGGAGAAGTTCAGTTATTCATCTCCAAATATCTGGATCAAACCCCCAGAAACCTGCAGGTCCTTTTAAATCCAGACTGAAGACTTCCCTGTTTGCTTTGAACTGAACTATTCTTATCTCACGATGCACAGTAACTGTTAGTCATGTGTTGTATACCTGAGTTATTCTATATCAGCTAGTTTCATGTTTATTTTAGTCCCTCTGCTTTTGAATGATCTGCTGCATTATTTCTTAATGTCTTTCAGTTGTGTAACGCACTTTGAATCGCCTTGTGTTGAAGAAGCTTTAAATAAACCTGCCTTACAGGAACACTTGTATTTCATATTAGGGTTTGTTGTGTTGGGTTTCCTTTCCCTCTCAGAGCAATTATATAAATACTCCTTCCAAAAAATAAAGTGTAGCTTATTATTTATTCTATATTAGTATATTTTCCTTTAGTTATATTATAGATAGTTTTTTGGAAAAGGTATGTATTATATATCCAGTAGTAGGTGGTAATGAAAAACCTGAGCACATTAATCTGAGAGAGATGAGTTATTGTTTTCACAACGTAACTCCTGATTATTTGAGAATCCTTTTAGTGGGTTAAGATCATTCTTAGATTAAGAGAGGAATGGATTTAACTTCTGAATGTCTGCAATAATCAATGGCATTAATAATTAATATCTCATTCTTAACTGTGAATGGTTTTCATTTATTTAACGTTAGAAATGTTTTAGTCTGGCCAAACTTTCTCTGTTGAGATTCCTGGAAAAGGGAAATGACATAAAAGATTTTTCATAAAAAAAGTTGATTCAAAAACAAAACTCAGTTATTAACTTTACGGACGTCAGATGTCCTGTTGGGTATTCAGCCCTCCAGCGCCAGGGGGCGGTGTGGAGCTCAGTAAGACCTCCATTAAACCACAGAAGAAGAGAGTGCAGGGCCTATAGGGTAGTTCCATCCCCTGAAGACATGGAATGTGTCATAGTAGAAATGTGCAGCCCAAGGAAAGAAGGAAACATAAAGCTTATCAATTTCTATAACCTGTGTAAAAATCTTAACATTGAAACTTTGCAGACAATCGCAGGGACGGCTCATAGAAGGGAAGTATGGTGTGGTGGTTTGGATGCTCACAACAGCCTCTGGGGAAGCATTCAAACAGACAGTAAGAAATGTTAGAGGAAAGATCAGTGTTTTGCCTTAATGATGGACAGAAAACAAGAATAGGCGTGAATAGGGGACACAGTCATGTTTGGACCTCACACTGGTGACGGGTCGTTTAGTTACATCATGTGAATGGTATGTAAAAAGTGACTCTACCATAGGAATTGATCAGTGGCGGCCGGTCCATAGGGGCGCTAGGGGCGCCGCCCCACCTATTCCCATATTAAAAAAAAAAAAAAAAAAAAAAAAATACATATATATATATATATATTTAAAAAAATATATATATTTTTAATTTTATTTTTAATGAACAAGGTAAATATTATATAATTGGTATCAGTAAAATGTATAATCTACAATAAAATCTCGTTTAAAATTGTGTTACGATGTCTAAAGTTACTGATAAGTCACATGTTTCCTGCCTGGCCTTGCCCGTGTACCTTCTCTCATCTGGGCGCTAAGAGAGGAGCCCTCAACCAGTGCAGCAGCAGCCACTAGCAGCTGACTGTTGCTATCTGTAACGTGTAAACTATGCCGCAAAAACATAATTTCAGCCAATCAGCGTCGTCAAATATGATGGTCACAGGGCTCCTACGTGAGCGCCCGGTGCAGTCTGTGAGTTGTTTGGACTCGTATCCAAGGAGACAAAACAGGAAGCTGTCATACACTCTGGAAGCTACAGCCAGAGCCGTATAATAGAAGAGTTACGACATCTCCGTTCACTCCAATGGACCAGTTTTTTTACAGCAATGGCGGATCGTGCAGCCGTCAATAGTTCCCCGGAAGTTAGCTTGCCGCTGACTTCCGGGGAACTATTGCGACAGCAACACAGTAGAGTTGCAGCATAATAGACCGTTCGTGATGGACTTTTAAAGGTAAGAAGACGTTTAAAGATTTATATTGCAGATATTATCAGCACATCTGAGTCAAATGAACATGTGTATTAAAGGATGTTAGTGGATTAAACGTTTACAGATAACAGATTAGGCTAGGATACCGGATAAAGTTAGCAACACACGTAACCATGAACAGCTATTAATCCGTTCTCCTAATGTTATTTCATCCAACGTTGTGGAATTAGAGAAAAAGGGCTTCTAAACGTGATTTTTTGTGGGGTGGAGGAATATAATATTAGTTAAATATAACATTGGGGCACGTGTGATTGTAATGAGTGGAGGTGGAGAAATTACGATCTCCATTTTGGAGTAGGCCTACAAACTAGTATAATAAAGTTAACGTTACACAATAATAAGGAAGAGAGCTATTTGATATTAATTAGAGTGCATATTTGAGACTTCCAAACAGTAAACAAAAACGTAATTTATGGGTGAGTGTTTTTAGTGTATTCTGTTGATTATTACCTGTCTGTATTATGTTGCAGCTCAGCTGATTTTGAAATGATGGCAAAGTGAGAGTGAAAACACAAGGTACATTTAATACTACTGTTGTATATAAGTAAGCATACTAAACATGTATTCTATCACTGTATTATATAAGTAATCTTGTTAGTGTATATTAGTAACCTACTGTATGGCAGGTGGAGGGGCAGTGATGTTACAGGTGGAGGACTTACTGGACATGTATACACTCATTACATACTGTACGTAAAATACGACCAAGAATGTGAGACAACTTTATACAAATTCATATCACATCCATTACTGATGCCATTTGTCATACTTTGTTAAACTCACAAATAATAAAGTTCCATAACTTCAGTTGGAAACAAAGACCACACCTAATCTCCCCAAGGCAATTTCCCATCCAATAGGTGTGCTATATAGGTGTGTATAACCCTTTCTCCTGTCTGTTCCTCCCTCTTTCAGCACAAGAACCAGAGGGGGATTCAATAGAGCCTGAATACCTGCACTGAGACCCTCACCCTGCACCCTGAGTCTCAACTCTCAGAGTTTTTCAAGCCTTTCCCTGTTATTTGTATTAAACCAAACATTAAGCTTCCCAATGGTGTGGTCTTCGTTTTGTGGAAAAAGTGCAAATGCAGTGTTTGAATATGATTACCTCACATATTTTGTTGCGGCTGTCTGTTTTGATTGTTAAATTGCTCCTGCTGACTTGAGCTAGCCATTTTTCCCTCCTCTCTGTGTCAGTGGGGAAGCCGTACATTCTGATTCTTACTCCTTTCTCTGAGCGATTGGAGCATCCCCAGGCAGCACAGCAAACCATGGTGGAGACGATATGCCAGGACAACACGGAGGAAAAGGCACAGACAAACTGCATGACATGCTATTCAATGTTTATTGAATTCCATGTATTTACAATGGATGTTCCTAAAACAACACTTTTAACGTCATAATCATGTTGCTGCTAGTCCATTGATAGTCACCTGTTGGTCTCCTGTCCTTTCTGAAAGTCATAAAGATGACATTAGTCATTTAGATTACTTATGTCCTCAAGTACCATGGGATTACTGAAACCACCATGAATTAAAAAAATGTAGAAATTAATCTAATTAAATTTTGAAGCATTCCTTGCCATCCCCTCCCTCTAAATATATCAATAAACATTAGGAAGTGATGCTCCTGACTACCATACCTGTTTAAGAAGATAATATTTGTTTTAAATAATTCAAAGCAATACACAACAGCAACAGGCTCTTTAACCAAGGCAACAGCCTAACATGTATATGTTAACAAGTAAACTAGCTGTTCACACTATTCCTAATATTATCCATAAATATTAGCAGATTCTATTTATTTTTTAAAACATATTGATGTAAATACATACACATATCGGTATGTTGTATAAATATTGCAAATCAAGACCTTTATTCACTACTTATTACCAAAAATCGTAGTTCTATCTCCGGTAATCATGCATTCATATGTCCCGCCACGAACTTCCGGGGAACTATTGACTCTCCCTGAACCACGTGACGATCAAGCATTTTGGACTTCCGCTGTCGTAACTCTTCTATCTATATGGCGCTGGCTACAGCTAATGAAAACTCCGTTTTTGACATAAAAATTGAATTATGGATCATCAATCATTTTTCAAAGTGACACATTGGATTAACCTATGGATTAACCTTCAGCTGCGTTTTTGTCGTTTTTGATCAGAATTGTTATTCTGCAAAAGGTGAGCATATCTCCGTGTTTTGCTACCTAAAGCTACGTCGTGTGATGTCTGGATTTGCTTCCCCTGTCGCGAGTTCTGATCGCTCAGTGATGATACTTATATTTCTAGAATATGTGGAATCTCAGCTTGTAAGCTTGTTTGTGCATATCCGATAAGTATATCGATTGATTTATACCTAGAGTGCGTTAGCATTTTTTCGCTCAGGGCTCATTTAGACGCTTCTTGTGAGACTTGTGTTTTGTTTCGGTAAACATGGTTCATATCATCAGTTAGATGCGTTTCCTCTGAGTAGGACACATGAATAGTTTATTACATTTTAAGAAGCCCTGAGACACAGTTTCGTGAGAAAAAAAACGGGGGAAAAAAGCCCCTTAACAGGTTAAATGGGAATTAAATCAGTGTTCCCAAAGCCCCGGTGTTCTGCAGTTTGTGTGGGCATACTGTACTGTTGCACAGTTTATGCTGTAGAAACTATGTCCAGGACAAGGTGTTTGGAAGTTTTGGAAGATTCATAGCTAACCACACTGAAGTTATGGAGGTATTGATCAGTCTTCTCATATTTTTAAGCCTCAAATTGTCCTTCTCCCCCCCTCTAACATCACCAGAAGTCATGATTTAAGGGGTCTTTTCTCAAAAAAAATTACCGGGGGAGCATCCCCCCGACCCTCTAGTATTGTTTGATCACCATTTCCACAGCCCCACCTAAAATATTTTCCACCAGCCGCCACTGGAAGTGATCATTACCCAGTTTTCACAATCATCAACACAAACGTATGTAGACAGGAAGGGAGTGTATTCACCAGGTGGTGCTTTGGTAAAGCTGACTGGGACACATTTAGGCTTTGCTGTTAGGAGTCAGCACAAGTGTTAGCATTAGAAGGAAGTACAGAGTGCTCAAATCAAGTCCCAATGCACATTAAAGAAGCAGCAAATAAACTATACCAACAAGAACCACAGAGGGGAAGAAGGTGGTGCCGAGGTGGAATGAGGGATGTAGCAGAGCTATTAAATAACGAAACAAGGCATTCAGGTCTCTAAAGAAAGACTTGTCACAAGACAATATTACAGATTATCAAAGGAAAAGGGCAGTAGCCCGTAAAACAGTAAAACACACAACAAGACGTCATGGAGAGAGTTTTGTTCCACCATTGGAGGAGGAGTAAAGTTAGGGGATGTATGGTCTATGTTTAAACGGATGAATGGGAAAAGGAAGTCTGTTCAAATTCCCGCTTTGATTGAAGGGGAGAAAGTGGCAGTGTCAAATGAAGAGAAGGCAGAATGTTTAGGGCATTTGCCGCGGTGCATTGTGGGGAGCACCTGGATGACATAGACAGCACAAAGAGTGTGTTTGAAGAGAAAATGAAAATGTGAGGGAAAAGAGACGGGATGATAAATCAGCTCTTGATGTAGACTTCTCAATAGCAGAACTTAAAATAGCTTTACAAGGTACAGGATACTCAGCACCAGGACAAGACCAGCTATGCTCTGCCATGTTGCGGCAGCTACCTGTGGAAACACTCAAATGAGACTATTTCATAACATCTGGAGAAACTGAGGTTTACCAAGGAGTTAGAAAACAGCAGTCATTTGACCATTTAATCAGCCAGGGAAGGATCCTTCTAATCCCAGTCACTACAGACCCATAGCACTAACATCACACGTGTGTAAATGGATGGAAAGATGATAGTGCATAGACTATAACACGTCTTAGAACAGAGAGGGGTACTGAGTCCTTTTCAGAGTGGTTTCCGTAAAGGAAGGTCCACAATAGATGCTTTGGTTAGAGGAAGCAATGAGGTGGAAAAGACACTGAAAATGAAAGAGGTATGGCAATAGTATATTTTGATATTGAAGAGGCGTATGACTCTATGTGGAGGGATGGGTTGCTCATCAAATTGAGTAGAATGGGCGTTGGAGGGAGAATGTATAACTGGATCATGGCTTTTTGATCAGACAGGAAATTCAGAGTCTAAGTAGGGGCAGAGGTTTCAAAAGAGTGCAGTATAGAACATGGTATTCCTCAAGGGAGTTCAATCAGCCCCATATTATTTAACGTCATGATAATTGACATATTCACTCATTTGGACGGATGCATCAAATCTGCTGTATGCAGATGACGGGGCCATATGGATACGGGGAAGAAATGTTCCATATGTGTTTGAGAGAGGCAAAGCTATAAAGAAAGTGGAGAAGTGGTCATGGGGTTTCAAACTGTCAGCAAGCACATCTTGCTTCATGACATTTACTAATAAACGCAAGATGGAGACTGAGAAGCTTACATTATATGGAAAGCCTGAATGAGGTCAATGAATTTAAATATCTGGGCTATGGTTAGATAGTAATTACATGGAAAACCCATATTAAGCATTTGGAAACAAAATCCAGAAAAGTCCTGAACTATTAAGAGTGACTGGATGATTTCAGGTTTTTCCACATGCTTTATTTTTAGTTTCGTACAGTCATAAGAGTACTTCTTTTTCTCATGGCTTGCAGGTTTTTTAACATTCTTTATCCATCGTCTTTTCATATACGTTTTCCACATTTTAAAAATATATTTTCAGATTTCTTCAAATTCTCTGACTTTTCATAAATGTTTAGCACATTTTTAATTTCAGATATATTTAATATATTTCTCACACTTGTTTATATTTCCCAGCGCGTCGTAAGGACCGCGGCGACAGGAAGGAGCGAGAGAAGGAGGCGTCGGCTAAGCCCCGCCCCCTTCACCTCACCACCTCCCTGTTCATCAGGAGCATCCCCCCCGAGTTCTCCAAAGAGGACATCACTAATGTGAGTACACACACACACACACACACACACACACACACACACACACAACACACACACACACCGCACACACACACACACACCACACCCACACACCACACACACACACACACACACACACACACTCACACACACGTAGTTTAGAATAGACCAAAATAACTGTAAAAATGATGTAGAATTGTCCTGAAAAGGGTAAAAGCCCAAAATGATGTCACTAAATGAAAGTATGGGGAAAAATGCCAGAAAAAACAGACGTTCAGGGACAGCAGTAAAACACCTGCTAACGTCTTATCAATAAATAATAAATACATCTAAACCTGATTAAACTCAAAGGCTCATTTGGTGTTTTTGACTTTGTGGGAAATATTCCTTGAAAATCCCCTAAAAATGTTAGTTTGGTGCAAAAATTAGAAGTGCTTTTTTCTGTGAGATTCTTTAAAACTACCAAATATAATAGATATATATATAATAGATTTTCAAGGTGTTAAAAACTAAAGAAATGTTACCATAAAAGACATTTGGGTGTACATAAGAGTTTAGACGGGTTAACTTTAATTAAATGAACCAACTGATGAACTTTGCCGTTACTTAAAGATAGGGTAGGTAAGTTTGAGAAACCGGCTCGAGATACACTCGTTGTTATATTCCATGGAATGCTCTTAACATCCCGATAGCAATGAATATCTGAAGTGCTTTGACAAAAGATCCATAAAAAAATGTCATCTGTGGAAGCCGTAGTACTGTAAAAAGCACGACCAATCATCTGAGCCGGCCCGGCTAAAATAACTGGATGGCCTACCTGCCTGTCAGCCTTCCATCTGTGCACAAACTTATCTCTTGCCCTCATTGGTCATGTGCGCGTTCGTGTGTGTTGGAGGAGGGGCTCTGTAAGGAAGTGGAAGATTTTTTCCGTCTGTGTATTTTCAAATTCTAGCGATCTCGAGCCGGTTTCTCAAACTTACCTACCCTACCTTTAAATCGATTTAAAGAATTACAATTATTTATTATTCAACCTTTTTTAATTGCTACAAATATTTTATAATTATTATAACACGAGTTAACATTTTCTTTGTGTACAAAATGAAATGGGAAAGTCTCTTGTGTATTAAGTGTGTTTTATTTATTGTGTGTGTGTGTTGCAGGTGGCGGCCCCCCCCTACAACACGAACTATTTTGGGGCGGGGCGCGGTAACTATGACAACTTCAGGGGTCATTTAGGAGGAGGGGGGGAGGAGGAGGAGGGGGGGATTCCCTCCGAAACCACGGAACAACAGGTACGTAAAAAAAACACAATTTATTTTTACACATTGTTTTATATTTCCTTTAATGAACATAAATGAATGTGTGTTTCTTTGTGTAGGGGTGTTCGTGGGGACCCACGATCGATCATCGAGTACCGGGACCTCGACGCTCCAGACGACCTCGACTTCTTTTAGACACAAGAAAACTTTTTACCCTTTTTTTTACTCCTCAACGTTTCCCATGATTCATTTCATCAACCCTCCAGCAAATCTTTTTTTTTTTTTTAGTTAGTCAATTGTGTGTGTGGTGTTGTGTGTGTGTGTGTGTGTGTTTGTGTGTGTGTGTGGTGTGGGTGTGTGTGTGTGTGTGTGTGTGTGTGTGTGTGTGTGTGTGTGTGTGTGTGTGTGTGTGTGTGTGTGTGTGTGTGTGTGTGTGTGTGTATGTGTGTGTGTGTGTGGGACCAATGTCAGTCATTACTGCTCTGAAAACTTTCCAATAAAGAAACAGGAAGACTAACGACGTCTAAAGTCTTTATTTTATATTCTATCATTTCTGCTGCTTTTCTCTGTTTTATATCAAAGTGAATTTCTCTGGATATTTAAACTCGTATCGAGGTCTCCAAAAAATATTCAATGTTTTCTGGCTTTTTTCACATTCTTCATATATTTAACAAGGTTTTCTTTTGACATTTTGTGCCCTTTTTCTCAACATATTTTCCAGGCAATGTTTTCTCCATTTTCACGACGCTTTCCCTTCATTTCTTTTTGGTCTCTTTTCAACGTATTTTCCAGGCATTTTTCACCATACTTTTCCAAATTTATTGACTTCATTTTGGGCTTTTCTTTGATGCTTTTAAGGCAAGTATATTTATATAGCACTTTTCTTTACGCGACAATTCAAAGTGCTTTACAAAACAAATTTAAAAGACTTTTTATGAATAAACACATTTTATAATGGCATTTTACAACAGGCATTACAAAGCAAAGATAATAAAAATAAACACACAGGTATACAATACATGTTTAAAAGGCATACTGTAGTTCGAATATGAGCAGCTCAATTAAAAGCAGCGGCAAAGAGATTCTATGTCATTTAGTATTTTGGTATTTTTTCAACAAAACGCATTCCCATCGGGAATTTAAATAATCTTTATTTACATGTTTTTTGACTTGGTTCTTTTATACTCCCACATTTATGTATATATATTTTTAATTAAACCAAATAAATAAAAAAACATAATCACTAGATACATATTTTTTAATTTATTTATAAAAAGTGGACTCATCATCAGGGTGTTTTTTCACTAGACAATAAATACAATACTTTGCCAAAAAATCTGAATACTTTAACATTTAACTTACTCCATCATAATAATACATGTTATCTGTAAAGCACACTTTAAAACACATCTCAAAGTGCTTCACAATTCAACGTTAGTTAAATATGATCTATTAAAAAAGCAGGACGTACGAAACAGGAAGTGGTTTCACTGCTCGGACAGAAGAAGAAGAAGAAGAAGAGTTGATCTCATTGCCCCAAGAAGCAGAATGAAGGACACTTCTCTCCTGCTCCGTGAGTAACCCTGAACACATTTAATACTTCCAGATATGAAAGAGGGATAAAGGGTCATGTTTAATAGATCAGAACAAATGGGTTTAAATGTTATAGAAACAGTGAAAAGTGATCAACAATATCTCTCTCCTGAATGCAGGACTCGTGTTTCTGTTTTGAATGTAATCACTTCAAACTAAGAAAGTGTTGTGTTTGATCTCCAGTGCTGAGCTCCCTGTTCTGCTGCTCAACAAACGCAGGTCAGTAACCTTTAGATTCTCAGGAGGAAACACTTTGCTGCTGGTTCTCTTTCTCAAAGACACAGAGACATTCTCTTTTTCAAAGAATGCTTTAAAGAGTTCACTAAACCTAACCAACATGGCGCTCACTGCAGTTTGAATATAGCATGAGTCCACATTGTGATGTTGATAACATTTCCATTAGTTGTGCATCCCTTATTACCATAATGAGGGTTTACTTGGAGCAGGCAAAGTTTCCTGAGAGAAAGAGAGCTTGCTGCGTAACCAGTAAAAAGAAGCTCTGGAGAACTTTATTCTGGGACGGGTTTTATTTTTTAAGTTTGACTCAGAATCCAATAACTCCCTGCAGCTCGTCTGACGGTGACTCCCAGCAGCTCTCAGGTATTTAGAAGAACATGTCTCTCTGAGATGTGAGGACGCCTCTGATGGATGGACTGTGAGGAGAAGCACGAGCGGAAGAAGAACTGAGTGTGGAGACTGGGGAAGACTGCTGGTTCCTCCTGTACATCAGCTACATTCCCTGTGGACAGTGGAGAGTACTGGTGTGAGTCCACAGAGGGATCCACCAGTACACCATCACCATCACCGTCTCTGGTAAGATCAGCCTCTCTGTTTCCTCATCAATACTAAAAATATTTAAGAAGTTCATCAGAAAGAGGAAGCTGGACGACCTCAGAGCTGCTAGCTTGTGCTAACCACAGGGTACAAAACACACATTCTCACACACACTATCATCCACTAAAACACTCCTCAGTACAGTCTCATACATTACGGGCTAGTAAACACATATTTTATACATTTTATTTTCTTCTATATTATCATAATTAAAAAAAATGCACTTTTGAAAGTCTCCTCTTTTGTTCTAAACTCCAGTCGGTCCTCACATGTATATAACAAGAACACATATATACACATTCCCTGAGGACCAATCATTACCTTGGCTCCGTCTGATTGGTTCTTGCCGGTTTTGTGATCATTTGATGTGTGTGACGTCTTCTCCTATTTCAACTGCAGAAGCTGAAATAAACAGAAAGGAAAAAACATTGATATCAATTCAATCTCATCTTTTAAAGGTGGGTAGGTAAGTTTGAGAAACCAGCTCGAGATCGCTAGAATTTGAAAATACACAACCGGAGAAAATCTGCCACTTCCTTCCAGAGCCCCTCCTCCAACACACACGAACGCGCACATGACCAATGAGGGCACGAGATAAGTTTGTGCACAGATGGAAGGCTGACAGGCAGGTAGGCCATCCAGTTATTTTAGCCGGGCCGGCTCAGATGATTGGTCGTGCTTTTTACAGTACTACAGCTTCCACAGATGATATTTTTTATGGATGTTTTGTCAAAGCACTTCAGATATTCATTGCTATCGGGATGTTAAGAGCATTCCATGGAATATAACAAAAGTGTATCTCAGCCGGTTTCTCAAACTTACCTACCCCACCTTTAACACAATATGAAAGAAAATGCAGACGTGATTCATGGAAGAAACAAGAAGAAAAAGCTTATTTTCTTAAATCTTACCTCTAGTGGGTCAGAAATATAGAGTTTGTTTTGATGGTAAGATGATAAATGATCGTTCTTCATACTGGACTAATATATATAATAAAGTCTTTAAACCATGTGGAACGGCTTAAAAATCCCTCCTATTTTCCTAGTTATTAATTATGAATAATTATAGATATTATTATTAAAAGCAGTTGTTATTTAATTAGAGTTTTACTAATCATTAGTGAAGGTCTGTACGGAGAGTTTCAGAGTTTATGAAGTTCAGAAATGAGGAAAGTATCTACTTATGCTAAGCTAACTGACGCCATATAGTCACATTGTCCAATGTCATTATAACAGTGATACTTTTTTGAGGTTTGTTGCGTTATTTTTGTCAAGTTTATTTTAATGTGAGTAAAGTCCATTGTTCTACTTATTGGACGTTTCAGACTTCAGCATGCTAACGTTAGCTTTTCAGTTAGCTACACAACAGCCTCACTTGGCAGGTAGTGGGTTCATTAATAATCTCTGCCATGTGTAAGTTATTGATCACGTTCATTCTCCATCTCGCTCTGTGTTCAGATGGATCAGTGATCCTGCAGAGTCCTGTCCTCCCTGTGATGGAGGGAGATAACGTCACTCTGACCTGTAGAACAAAGATGGCCTACAACCTCCTCGCTGAATTCTACAAAGATGGCGTCTCCATCAGGAATGAGTCTGATGGTCACATGACCCTCCTCCATGTTAACAGGTCTGATGAAGGCCTCTACAAGTGTAGAGTCCAGAAAGGAGAGTCTCCAGAGAGCCGGCTGTCTGTCTCAGGTGAGGAGCTTTCCTTTGGTTTCAGGACTCATTCCTTCAGATGTTCACCTGACCAGGTGTGATTCTCTCTGCAGACAAACCTACGACCACCATGGACCCGCCCACAACCTCCTCTCCACCTCCATCTCTGACTCCACCTCCTGCCTTCCTCCACCTTTTGATCAGGCTGATCTGCCACCTGGTGGTTTTCTGCCCGTACTGCATCTCCACTTTCCTCATGGTGTCTTTATATCGACAGAGGGCCACAGGTAACACATTTCATCAGTTTCTACATCTAATGCAGGGGTGTCCAAACTACGGCCCAGGTGTAATATATTACACAGTAGTATTCATGTGTTAATGTTAGTTGATAAGAAAAAAGCCCAATGACTTATTTCATAACAAGCTTGAAATAAACCTTCATATTTCCTCTTATTATAATCAATCTGAGGATCTGCTTTAAGGGATGAGCTAAACACTCACAAGCATCATGTACCTACATTTGATTGATTTTGCTAACTGGACTTACGAGGTAATAAACCTCTAGTGAGCGGCCCAGCCCTTCGTCTATTTTTCTGTATGCGGCCCTCGTGAAAACAGTTTGGACCCCCCTGATCTAAAGGGATTTGATATCCACCAAAACTCTTAATACGTTTTCTACATTTTCTTTCTGACAACAGGAAGTGACCCGTCTGTCTCCGTTGTGATGACTCCGCCCCCCCATGCTGAGCAGGGATGGACGATGACTATGATGATGTCATGTCTGCTGTCACCACGGAGCATCAGTTCTGAAACAGTGGAGGACCCAGAACGCTTCCCTGAGGAACGCCATGTTTTGAACTCAGTGTAATTACATTCAATCATGTATTGACTGATATCGTGCACATGCAATATTATTCCCTTTATTTCTGAAGCAGTGGTCTATTAGCATTAGCAGCTAATGCTCAGTACAAAGAAGATATGCAGATACAAAGAAAACATATACTAAAGTTAAACAATTAGAAAGTTGTAATTTTGGCCATTTTCTTTCACATTTCAGGAAAATCTACTAAACTTTTAAAATCATTGAATTCATTCAGGATTTATCCCAAAAATCTCCTAAAGCTTTTCACAAACATTACAACAGTGATGTATGTATTAAATGTACATCACCATATGTAGAAGTTGGAACATTGTTTATTTTGATAGAATTCTTGTAGAAAATCATCTCCAGGATCTTTATTGACTTATTGACGAGTGGAAGGTGAGTCTAGTTTACAGTTACATTAAATAACTCTGTGTATAAACTCTTATTCATTATCTGTTCACCAGACTCTGTTAGAAACCCTGTTTTTTAAAGCTTACATCCTCAAAATGATTTGCAGGTCTTCTGGGACGGGTCTGCTTTCTGTCCCAGAACTAAACCTGGAGAAGTTCAGTTATTCATCTCCAAATATCTGGATCAAACCCCCAGAAACCTGCAGGTCCTTTTAAATCCAGACTGAAGACTTCCCTGTTTGCTTTGAACTGAACTATTCTTATCTCACGATGCACAGTAACTGTTATTCATGTGTTGTATACCTGAGTTATTCTATATCAGCTAGTTTCATGTTTATTTTAGTCCCTCTGCTTTTGAATGATCTGCTGCATTATTTCTTAATGTCTTTCAGTTGTGTAACACACTTTGAATCGCCTTGTGTTGAAGAAGCTTTAAATAAACCTGCCTTACAGGAACACTTGTATTTCATCATTAGGGTTTGTTGTGTTGGGTTTCCTTTCCCTCTCAGAGCAATTAGATTAAATACTCCTTCCAAAAAAATAAAGTGTAGCTTATTATTTATTCTATATTAGTATATTTTCCTTTAGTTATAATAGTGTTTTTGGAAAAGGTAGTGTATTATATATTCAGTAGTAGGTGGTAATGAAAAACCTGAGCACATTAATCTGAGAGAGATGAGTTATTGTTTTCACAACGTAACTCCTGATTATTTGAGAATCCTTTTAGTGGGTTAAGATCATTCTTAGATTAAGAGAGAAATGGATTTAACTTCTGAATGTCTGCATCAATGGCATTAATAATTAATATCTCATTCTTAACTGTGAATGGTTTTCATTCATTTAACATTAGAAATGTTTTAGTCAGGCCAAACTTTCTCTGTTGAGATTCCTGGAAAAGGGAAATTACATAAAAGATTTTTCATAAAAAATGTGAATCAAAAACAAAACTCTGTTATTGGATCTTTACGGACGTCAGATGTCCTGTTGGGTATTCAGCCCTCCAGCGCCAGGGGCGGTGTGGAGCTCAGTAAGACCTCCATTAAACCACAGAAGAAGAAGAAGCAGAGTGTAAACAAACCACCAGCCGGCTTTCTGTCTCTGTTTCTGTCGCTGTTTCTGCGTCAAAGTGATAAACTAAGAGGATGCTGAGCTCCAGCAGACGGGATGTCAGCGGGATCTTCTCTCTGGTACCGACACTAACGTTACACTTCACCCGTTAATCCCCGTTACCCGTTCACATTAAGAGATTAGTGACGGTTAGTGCTAGATCGTATACCTCCTGGGTTTTAGGCGGCGGAAGTGACGTAATCGCAGCTGGTACACGACACTACGGTGGCCGAGAGACATTGATACCGTACATGGCAGAGTAAAAACGAATTGCAAATGTTATTGTAGCATTTTAAGCAACTATTAGGCAAAAATAATTAATAATCTAGTCTATCCGTTTGAGACACAACAGTATATGACTTTAAGCACAAATCATTTTGTCTAATTAATAAATTAAAACAAAAAGGGGGCTTGATAAACTTTATTTTTTAGTACACATAAAATAGTTAATAATGAGATCATCTATTAATTATGTTTGTCTAACTGCTACACATGTATTTATACATAAATGTAGATATTTATGAACATCTAAATATAGTTGTTAAAGGTTTTAAGATATAAATAATCACATCATGGGGTCATTAAGGTTTCAAACAGGTTCATGTGAGGTAGGCCTACTATAACATGAAAACATGAGCCTGTAGTTTGGTCTGTTATTGATATGGGCTCACCCCTTCACAATGATCATCATTGACTTACTTTAGACCAGATTAGGAGGGCCAGTCAGGCCACTAATGAGCTCAATCATTCACATGTATTATTATTACTTTATAAATTAAGAGTACTAGGGGTCTATTACAAAACCTTTGAAGGAATCGTCATGCATTCTGAATGTTTCTGTACTTTAAAAACATCATGGCTCAAGATCCTGTTCTTGTTTAAGATTATTCACTCATTTGTGAATTTAACATCCATATTCACTCAAAACTGAAACACCACATTTTTTTTGAAAGCATTGCAGGCCTAAAGCTCCACGCCAGTGACCTATATTTTAATTTCTTCCATCAAACTTTAAAAATGGCAAACAGCATGTTTTTAAAGATTTCATCTTTTAAGAAACAAAATATCAACTTTGAACAGAAGGGTTTAAAAACACGTTTTAATGCAAATAAACTTGAAACATAAACCTATTTGTCATTTCAAAATTCACTTGTATTGTCTGCGTGAAAGGCACAGTAGGCTATGAGCGAATACATATCAACATTCAAAAATTACAAAGTCGTACAATATATACCATGTGCTACTGTCTAGGAGTAAGTATGGTGAGACTTTTCAGCCCGCGACCCCCAAAATAACTGTGCCAGAGACTGGGGACCCGACGGGATAGTGATCTCCAGTGTGCTGGGCAGTGTGGCGGCGGAGGGAGCCCAGGGCACCACCGGAGGAGAGGCGAGCGATGACAGCAGCATCACCGTGGTGCAGATAGGGCAGAACGGGGAGTACCTGCCCCCCCCACCCCCCCCGCACAGACTGAGGGGACTTGTTACACGGAGCCCATCACCGGGGAAGCTGCCGGACCGAGAGTTTGATCCTGCCTGCGGCGGCAGAAGGCGGTGTGCTCGGCCTGCCCTTGGCTCTGGGGTCCCTCCTTAAACAAATAAATAAAAACCTTTTAAATGAAACGTTCATCTTAACAGATAAGATTTGATCATTTATTTTAAACGTCAGGCCTACAGCATGGCCACAAACCCCATCTACAAACAGAGGCTCTGTCCTAATTACCTGATTGCATCCACCTGGGTTACTTGGCTCAACCCAATAACTTTATATAAGTTTACTTTAAACCACACTTAAAATAATAATATAATTATACATATGTAGGCCTACATGTCTACAGTATAGCAACCAATACATGTTTTAAATAAATAAACATTCAAATGTGAAAGACACCTTCAATGAATATTTAAAACTTACACAAAATCAGATTCTTGTAAAAATTAGAGTACATGCATTGTTCCATCTGTCAAGCTAACATATATATACATCTTAGCTAAGATATATGTATATCTTAGCTAAGATGTATATCTTAGCTAAGATGTATATCTTAGCTCTTAGCTCTTAGCTTGACATGCTCATCCAGTTAGCATGTATGCACACATATATTATTTATGTATTCCATTCCTTTAACTTGAATATTTAAAATACAAATGAGCAAAATAAAGACAATTACACTGCGCTAAACAACCAAATCGACAAACAACCGAGAACCTAAATAGTATGTAATTATATCTAAATCCACAACACGTTAATGACCTGTACTCGGTGCGCCATATTGTCTGTTGTCTGTTCTCTGTAAACCTCCATGTCTGATTAAATATCCTTGCGTCAGCGTCTCACATGTTGGGCGCGCTCTCTTCTGACCATATTTGGAAGTACAACTTCCTACAACTTCCTACAGGTTCAACCTCCACCGGCTGCAGCTGGACCCTTCTCCAAAAGTCTGCAACTTTTGCAGCAACTGACTGCACATCTGGTGGTAAAAGTTAAAACACATTTAATTTAATTTTGCATGAGCGCTTCGCGACTCTGGAGTCCTGCAGGAATATTTTTTTTAAATAAACCTCGTACTGTGTGTGTCACTGTAATCCGAAATCAAACGCACTCAGTGGCTTTCTGAGTGTTAAATCCCATCTGTGCTTTTCTTCTTGTGAGATGTCCTTTTTTTAATATTAGTAATAGCCTGCTGTCCTCCAAAGTTATGAATTCTCAAAATATTATATTTATGATATTTTTGTGGAAAAATGATGTATTGATGCTCGTCTCTTGTCCTGGGTGGCAGGTTACGTCACTTCCGCCTAAAACCCAGGAGGTATACGATCTAGCAATAACCATCAGGTGACCGATAGAAGCTAAGCTAACGGTTAGCCTGTTTTAGTGACTCTTTATAAAGCATATAATCAGCGGTGTAAAGTAAAAAAATTGGTGCTTTAACATAAAATAATTTCACATTTTGGGAAAAATAAAGTAGTATTTATCTTTTTACTGAGCATACACTAAAAGAGAAGAGCACGAGTTGTGGTAATAAGTAGTAATAAAAGGGGTTGGGTGATTATTGGAAGTACATTTACTCAAGTACTGTACCTAAGTATACTTTTGAGGTACTTGTACTTTACTGGAGTATTTACATCTTATGCTACTTTGTACTTTTCCTCCACTACATGTATTTAATACCTTTAGGTACTTCACAGATGTGGATGAATGATGTGAAATATAATCAAGTGTTAAATCAGACTTTAGTTCCACCTGGAGTAAATCCACAAGCTACCCTGCAGTATACAAAGTCATTCAAACTAGCTGCACCTTTACCAGCTTTGAGAACACTTTCATGATCAATCATTATAAAACATATCATATATATTATTCTGAAATGGACCAATCTGCACAATCACTACTTTTACTGTCGCTACTGTTATGACCGGCTCGTAGGCCACAACGGAAAGAGAGAGAGAGAGACGTTTGAGGATTTCCAAAACCACGGCACATTTATTGTGGCAACTCCAAAACAACACAAAGAATGAGAGGATGGGCGAGGGGAAAGGATCCCGGCGAGAGTTTCCCCACAGCGGTCTTGGAGAGAGTCGCGAAGGCCCCGTGACTCCGGGCAGCTGGGCTTAAGTAGCACCTGGGGCTCCGGCCAGGTGTCCCCAGTCATGCTGATGCCTCAGCTCCACCCCCATCACAGGACCTGCAACACATATGCACACTAGCCGGCCACAGGCTCTGGGGCCGTCACACTACTTTCACTATATTTTGATGATCATACTTTAATGCATCAATAATTACGTTTTAACGGCTCTTTTCTGACTCAGATGAAGATACACCTGTTCATCGTCGCTCCTAAAGATGCATTTAGGTCATTAGGAAGTCTTTCAAGATGAAAATAATCTTCCTGGAAGGGTCGGTGTGAAAGCAAATATAACCGGTCTGATATAAAGCAGGACACGGGACCGATATACCAAATGTTACCACTAGGTGTTGCCCTGACTTTTATTCCCTGCAGTTTTCTCCATATTGCCTTGCCTGTATTTGATCCAAAACGGCACAGATGCAGCCGCTTCATTATTATGTATCTTCACATCACTGCATGACTTGTCCTGAACCCCAGAAGACGTGAACTTTACGTAAACAAACCCGGCTTCTCAGACACTAGCCCCGCCATTGGTCCTTTAAGCAACCACAACAATATTATTTTAATCACGTTGTCATATTGCTGACTGCTAATGTAAGAGAAGGTGGATGTAGCACCGTGACTAGGTCGGCACATGTTGCTAATGGAGGCTACTTTTGAATTAGCCAGAACATGTTCAAATGCTAGATGCCGCACATCGGACTGAAGCAGAAACTCTGTCACCAGCTCAGGAGGGTTGAGAAGTCTGCTGTTGATATCTGTCAGAATATCTACCAGAACTCTTCCTCATATATTTTTTACACTTTCTTTCCGACTGCAGGAAGTGACCCGCCCACCCACGCTGAGCAGGGATTGGACGATGACTACGATGATGTCATGTCTGCTGTCAGCACGGAGCATCAGTTCTGATCTGAAATCAAGCTAATGACGTCTGAACTCCTCCGTAGATCAGAAACAGTGGAGGACCCAGAACGCTTCCCTGAGGAACGCCACATCTTAAACTCTGTGTAATTACATTATCATCAAGTTCAAATTGTTTAATTATCACTTAAAGAATTTATTGATTGTTCCTCAAATAAAGTTATTCAGATACAGCTTACTGGCAATCACTTCCCAGCATGCATTGAGACACAACAGAAAGGCTTTTATTTAATGTCTTTTGCACATTAGTTATAAGATAGATACATGAGCATCCTCAATTTTAAACTCTTCTTATCTTATAATGAAATGTAACTAGGTCTAACTGGACTTATTATAAAGCCACCCAGAAAATGTGCTATCAAAGCAATCAACATATTTATTCATATTTTATTGTCAAGACATTTCAAACTATAAAACTAAGTTTCTATTTCCACGTTTTTCCTACATTTTCTGGTTTCATGTATGAGTCCTCAATAATAACTCATGTCAGGGTTTAAGGACTCATTCCTCTCTGTTGAGTTTTACCCAGTAATTCATTTCCATGATAACAAACTAAAGGTGTTTTTATCAGAGAGAGAACCACACAGCTAGTGAACTAGAGCAGGAACAGGAAGTGGGGTTTCACTGCTCGGACAGAAGAAGAAGAAAGAAGAAGAAGAGTTGATCTCATTGCCCAAGAGAAGAATGAAGGACACTTCTCTCCTGCTCCGTGAGTAACCCTGAACACATTTAATACTTCCAGATATGAAAGAGGGATAAAGGGTCATGTTTAATAGATGAGAACAAATGGGGTTTAAATGTTATAGAAACAGTGAAAAAGTGATCAACAATATCTCTCTCCTGAATGCAGGACTCGTGTTTCTGTTTTGAATGTAATCACTTCAAACTAAGAAAGTGTTGTGTTTGATCTCCAGTGCTGAGCTCCCTGTTCTGCTGCTCAACAAACGCAGGTCAGTAACCTTTAGATTCTCAGGAGGAAACACTTTGCTGCTGGTTCTCTTTCTCAAAGACACAGAGACATTCTCTTTTTCAAAGAATGCTTTAAAGAGTTCACTAAACCTAACCAGACATGGCGCTCACTGCAGTTTGAATATAGCATGAGTCCACATTGTGATGTTGATAACATTCCATTAGTTGTGCATCCCTTATTACCATAATGAGGGTTTACTTGGAGCAGGCAAAGTTTCCTGAAGAAAGAGAGCTTGCTGCGTAACCAGTAAAAAGAAGCTCTGGAGAACTTTATTCTGGGACGGGTTTTATTTTTTAAGTTTGACTCAGAATCCAATAACTCCCTGCAGCTCGTCTGACGGTGACTCCCAGCAGCTCTCAGGTATTTAGAAATGAAACATGTCTCTCTGAGATGTGAGGACGCCTCTGATGGATGGACTGTGAGAGAAGCACGAGCTATGAGAAAAGAGCTGAGTGTGGAGACTGGGGAACCTGCTGGTTCCTCCTGTACCATCAGCTGATACCCTGTGGACAGTGGAGAGTACTGGTGTGAGTCCACAGAGGGATCCACCAGTAACACCATCACCATCACCGTCTCTGGTAAGATCAGCCTCTCTGTTTCCTCATCAATACTAAAAATAATTTAAGAAGTTCATCAGAAAGAGGAAGCTGGACGACCTCAGAGCTGCTAGCTTGTGCTAACCACAGGGTACAAAACACACATTCTCACACACTATCATCCACTAAAAACACCTCAGTACAGTCTCATACTTTAGGGCTGGGAAACACATATTTTATACATTTTATTTTCTTCTATATTATCATAATTAAAAAAATGCACTTTTGAAAGTCTCCTCTTTTGTTCTAAACTCCAGTCGGTCCTCACATGTATATAAGAACAAGAACACATATATACACATTCCCTGAGGACCAATCATTACCTTGGCTCCGTCTGATTGGTTCTTGCCGGTTTTGTGATCATTTGATGTGTGTGACGTCTTCTCCTATTTCAACTGCAGAAGCTGAAATGAACAGAAAGGAAAAAACATTGATATCAATTCAATCTCATCTTTTAAAGGTGGGGTAGGTAAGTTTGAGAAACCAGCTCGAGATCGCTAGAATTTGAAAATACACAACCGGAGAAAATCTGCCACTTCCTCCAGAGCCCCTCCTCCAACACACACGAACGCGCACATGACCAATGAGGGCACGAGATAAGTTTGTGCACAGATGGAAGGCTGACAGGCAGGTAGGCCATCCAGTTATTTTAGCCGGGCCGGCTCAGATGATTGGTCGTGCTTTTTACAGTACTACACTTCCACAGATGAAGTTTTTTTATGGATGTTTTGTCAAAGCACTTCAGATATTCATTGCTATCGGGATGTTAAGAGCATTCCATGGAATATAACAACGAGTGTATCTCGAGCGGTTTCTCAAACTTACCTACCCCACCTTTAACACAATATGAAAGAAAATGCAGACGTGATTCATGGAAGAAACAAGAAGAAAAAGCTTCTCTTCTTAAACCTTACCTCTAGTGGGTCAGAAATATAGAGTTTGTTTTGGATGGTATGATGATAAATGATCGTTCTTCATACAGGACTGGACTAATATATATAATAAAGTCTTTAAACTTAAAAACCATTTTGTCCTAGTTATTAATTATGAATAATTATAGATATTATTATCAAAAGCAGTTGTTATTTAATTAGAGTTTTACTAATCATTAGTGAAGGTCTGTATGGAGAGTTTCAGAGTTTATGAAGTTCAGAAATGAGGAAAGTATCTACTTATGCTAAGCTAACTGACGCCATATAGTCACATTGTCCAATGTCATTATAACAGTGATACTTTTTTGAGGTTTGTTGCGTTATTTTTGTCAAGTGTATTTTAATGTGAGTAAAGTCCATTGTTCTACTTATTGGACGTTTCAGACTTCAGCATGCTAACGTTAGCTTTTCAGTTAGCTACACAACAGCCTCACTTGGCAGGTAGTGGGTTCATTAATAATCTCTGCCATGTGTAAGTTATTGATCACGTTCATTCTCCATCTCGCTCTGTGTTCACATGCAGTGATCCTGCAGAGTCCTGCCCTCCCTGTGATGGAGGGAGATACGTCACTCTGACCTGTAGAACAAAGATGGCCACAACCTCCTCGCTGAATTCTACAAAGATGGCGTCTCCATCAGGACTGAGTCTGATGGTCACATGACCCTCCACCATGTTAACATGTCTGATGAAGGCCTCTACAAGTGTAGAGTCCAGAATGAAGGAGAGTCTCCAGAGAGCCGGCTGTCTGTCTCAGGTGAGGAGCTTTCCTTTGGTTTCAGGACTCATTCCTTCAGATGTTCACCTGACCAGGTGTGATTCTCTCTGCAGACAAACCTACGACCACCATGGACCCGCCCACAACCTCCTCTCCACCTCCATCTCTGACTCCACATCCAACTCCACCTCCTGCCTTCCCTCCCCTTGTGTCAGGCTGATCTGCCACCTGGTGGTTTTCTGCCCGTACTGCATCTCCACTTTCCTCATGGTGTCTTTATATCGACAGAGGGCCACAGGTAACACATTTCATCAGTTTCTACATCTAATCAGGGGTGTCCAAACTACGGCCCAGGTGTAAATATATTACACAGTAGTATCATGTGTTAATGTTAGTTGATAAGAAAAAAAAGCCCAATGACTTATTTCCACAACAAGCTTGAAATAAACCTTCATATTTCCTCTTATTATAATCAATCTGAGGATCTGCTTTAAGGGATGAGCTAAACACTCACAAGCATCATGTACCTACATTTGATTGATTTTGCTAACTGAACTTACGAGGTAATAAACCTCTAGTGAGCGGCCCAGCCCTTCGTATATTTCTGTATGCGGCCCTCGTGAAAACAGTTTGGACCCCCCTGATCTAAAGGGATTTAATATCCACCAAAACTCTTAATACGTTTTCTACATTTTCTTTCTGACAACAGGAAGTGACCCGTCTGAGACTGCAGGGATTGGACGATGACTACGATGATGTCATGTCTGCTGTCACCACGGAGCATCAGTTCTGAAACAGTGGAGGACCCAGAACGCTTCCCTGAGGAACGCCATGTTTTGAACTCAGTGTAATTACATTCAATCATGTATTGACTGATATCGTGCACATGCAATATTATTCCCTTTATTTCTGAAGCAGTGGTCTATTAGCATTAGCAGCTAATGCTCAGTACAAAGAAGATATGCAGATACAAAGAAAACATATACTAAAGTTAAACAATTAGAAAGTTGTAATTTTGGCCATTTTCTTTCACATTTCAGGAAAATCTACTAAACTTTTAAAATCATTGAATTCATTCAGGATTTATCCCAAAAATCTCCTAAAGCTTTTCACAAACATTACAACAGTGATGTATGTATTAAATGTACATCACCATATGTAGAAGTTGGAACATTGTTTATTTTGATAGAAATCTTGTAGAAAATCATCTCCAGGATCTTTATTGACTTATTGACGAGTGGAAGGTGAGTCTAGTTTACAGTTACATTAAATAACTCTGCGTATAAACTCTTATCATTATCTGTTCACCAGACTCCGTTAGAAACCCTGTTTTTTAAAGCTTACATCCTCAAAATGATTTGCAGGTCTTCTGGGACGGGTCTGCTTTCTGTCCCAGAACTAAACCTGGAGAAGTTCAGTTATTCATCTCCAAATATCTGGATCAAACCCCCAGAAACCTGCAGGTCCTTTTAAATCCAGACTGAAGACTTCCCTGTTTGCTTTGAACTGAACTATTCTTATCTCACGATGCACAGTAACTGTTATTCATGTGTTGTATACCTGAGTTATTCTATATCAGCTAGTTTCATGTTTATTTTAGTCCCTCTGCTTTTGAATGATCTGCTGCATTATTTCTTAATGTCTTTCAGTTGTGTAACGCACTTTGAATCGCCTTGTGTTGAAGAAGCTTTAAATAAACCTGCCTTACAGGAACACTTGTATTTCATCATTAGGGTTTGTTGTGTTGGGTTTCCTTTCCCTCTCAGAGCAATTATATTAAATACTCCTTCCAAAAAAATAAAGTGTAGCTTATTATTTATTCTATATTAGTATATTTTCCTTTAGTTATAATAGTGTTTTTTGGAAAAGGTATGTATTATATATCCAGTAGTAGGTGGTAATGAAAAACCTGAGCACATTAATCTGAGAGAGATGAGTTATTGTTTTCACAACGTAACTCCTGATTATTTGAGAATCCTTTTAGTGGGTTAAGATCATTCTTAGATTAAGTGAGAATGGATTTAACTTCTGAATGTCTGCAATAATGGCATTAATAATTAATATCTCATTCTTAACTGTGAATGGTTTTCATTTATTTAACATTAGAAATGTTTTAGTCTGGCCAAACTTCTCTGTTGAGATTCCTGGAAAAGGGAAATGACATAAAAGATTTTTCATAAAAAAAGTTGATTCAAAAACAAAACTCTTATGATCTTTACGGACGTCATGTCCTGTTGGGTATTCAGCCCTCCAGCGCGCTCAGTAAGACCTCCATTAAACCACAGAAGAAGAAGAAGCAGGGCCTATAGGGTAGTCCCATCCCCTGAAGACAAGGAATGTGTCATAGTAGAAATGTGCAGCCCAAGGAAGGAAGGAAACATAAAGCTTATCAATTTTATAACCCGTGTAAAAATCTTAACATTGAAACTTTGCAGACAATCGCAGGGACGGCTCATAGAAGGGAAGTATGGTGTGGTGGTTTGAATGCTCACAACAGCCTGTGGGGAAGCATTCAAACAGACAGTAAGAAATGCTAGAGGAAAGATCATGTTCTCAAATGAGTCCTGAGACTATTTCATACATCTGGAGAAACTGAGGTTTACCAAGGAGTTAGAAAATGGCAGTCATTTTACCATTTAATCAGGAAGGATCCTTCTAATCCCAGTCACTACAGACCCATAGCACTTACATCACACATGTGTAAATGGATGAAGAGATGATAGTGCATAGACTATCACACGTCTTAGAACAGAGAGGGGTACTGAGTCCTTTTCAGAGTGGTTTTCATAAAGGAAGGTCCACGATAGATGCTTTGGTTAGAGGAAGCAGTGAGGTGGAAAAGACACTGAAAATGAAAGAGGTTATGGCAATAGTATATTTTGATATTGAAGAGGCGTATGAGTCTATGTGGAGGGATGGGTTGCTCATCAAATTGAGTAGAATGGGTGTTGGAGGGAGAATGTATAACTGGATCATGGCTTTTTGATCAGACAGGAAATTCAGAGTCTAAGTAGGGGCAGAGGTTTCAAAAGAGTGCAGTATAGAAAATGGTATTCCTCAAGGGAGTTCAATCAGCCCGATATTATTTAACGTCATGATAATTGACATATTCACTCATTTGGACGGATGCATGAAATCTGCGCTGTATGCAGATGACGGGGCCATATGGATACGGGGAAGAAATGTTCCATATGTGTTTGAGAAGAGGCAAAGCTATACAGAAAGTGGAGAAGTGGTCATGGGGTTTCAAGCTGTCAGCAAGCACATCTTGCTTCATGACATTTAATAATAAACGCAAGATGGAGACTGAGAAGCTTACATTATATGGAAAGCCGATGAATGAGGTCAATGAATTTAAACATCTGGGGCTATGGTTAGATAGTAAACGTACATGGAAAACCCATATTAAACATTTGGAAACAAAATCCAGAAAAGTTTCTGAACCTATTAAGAGCAGTGGCTGGATGATTTCAGGTTTTTCCACATGCTTTATTTTTAGTTTCGTACAGTCATAAGAGTACTTTCTCATGGCTTGCAGGTTTTTAATATTCTTTATCCATCGTCTTTTCATATACGTTTTCCACATTTTATAATATATTTTCAGATTTCTTCAAATTCTCTGACTTTTCATAAATGTTTAGCACATTTTTAATTTCAGATATATTTAATATATTTCTCACACTTGTTTATATTTCCCAGCGCGTCGTAAGGACCGCGGCGACAGGAAGGAGCGAGAGGAGGAGGCGTCGGCTAAGCCCCGCCCCCTTCACCTCACCACCCCTCCCGTTCATCAGGAGCACCCCCCGAGTTCTCCAAAGAGGACATCACTAATGTGAGCACACACACACACACAAACACACACACACACACACACACACACACACACACACACACACACACACACACACACACACACACACACACACACACACACACACACACACACACACACACACACACACACACACACACACACACACACACACACACACACACACACACACACTCACACACACACACGTAGTTTAGAATAGACCAAATAACTGTAAAAATGATGTAGAATTGTCCTGAAAAGGAAAAATGCTCAAAATGATGTCAATAAATGAAAGTATGGTGAAAAAACAGACGTTCAGGGACAGCAGTAAAACACCTGCTAACGTCTTATCAATAAATAATAAATACATCTAAACCTGATTAAACTCAAAGGCTCATTTGGTGTTTTTGACTTTGTGGGAAATATTCCTTGAAAATCCACAAAAAATGTTTGGTGCAAAAATTAGAAGTGCTTTTTTTGTGAGATTCTTGAAAACTACCAAATATAATAGATATATATATAATAGATTTTCAAGGTGTTAAAAACGAAAGAAATGTTACCATAAAGGACATTTTGAAAAGAAACATGTTATTTGGGTGTACATAAGAGTTTAGACGGGTTAACTTTAATGAACCAACTGATGAACTTTGCCGTTACTTAATTCGATTTAAAGAATTACAATTATTTATTATTAAACCTTTTTTAATTGCTACAAATATTTTATAATTATTATAACATGAGTTCACATTTTCTTTGTGTACAAAATGAAATGGGAAAGTCTCTTGTTGTGTATTAAGTGTGTTTTATTTATTGTGTGTGTGTGTTGCAGGTGGCGGCCCCCCCTACAACCCGAACCAGTTTGGGGCGGGGCGCGGTAACTATGACAACTTCAGGGTTCAGGGTCATTTAGGAGGAGGGGGGGGAGGAGGAGGTGGGGGATTCCCTCCGAAACCACGGAACAACAGGTACGTAAAAAATACACTTTATTTTTACACATTTTTTATATTTCCTTTAATGAACAGAAATTAATGTGTGTGTGTGTGTTTGTGTAGGGGTGTTCGTGGGGACCCGCGATCGATCATCGAGTACCGGGACCTCGACGCTCCAGACGACCTCGACTTCTTTTAGACACAAGAAAACTTTTTACCCTTTTTTTACTCCTCAACGTTTCCCATGATTCATTTCATCAACCCTCCAGCAAATCTTTTTTTTTTTTTTGTTAGTCAATTGTGTGTGTGTGTGTGTGTGTGTGTGTGTGTGTGTGTGTGTGTGTGTGTGTGTGTGTGTGTGTTGTGTGTTGTGTGTGTGTGTTGTGTGTGTGTGTGTGTGTATGTGTGTGTGTGTGGACCAATGTCAGTCATTACTGCTCTGAACACTTTCCAATAAAGAAACAGGAAGACTTTTGCAAAGAATGCTTTAAAGAGTTCACTAAACCTAACCAAACATGGCGCTCACTGCAGTTTGAATATAGCATGAGTCCACATTGTGATGTTGATAACATTTCCATTAGTTGTGCATCCCTTATTACCGTAATAAGAGTTCACTTGGAGCAGGCAAAGTTTCCTGAAAGAAAGAGAGCTTGCTGCGTAACCAGTAAAAAGAAGCTCTGGAGAACTTTATTCTGGGACGGGTTTTATTTTTTAAGTTTGACTCAGAATCCAATAACTCCCTGCAGCTCGTCTGACGGTGACTCCCAGCAGATCTCAGGTATTTAGAGGAGAACATGTCTCTCTGAGATGTGAGGACGCCTCTGATGGATGGACTGTGAGGAGAAACACGAGCGGGGGAAGAAGAACTGAGTGTGGAGTCGGCTGGGGAAGATCTGCTGGTTCCTCCTGTAACATCAGCTACATTCACCCTTTGGAGAGTGGAGAGTACTGGTGTGAGTCCACTGAGGGATCCACCAGTAACACCATCACCATCACCGTCTCTGGTAAGATCAGCCTCTCTGTTTCCTCATCAATACTAAAAATAATTTAAGAAGTTCATCAGAAAGAGGAAGCTGGACGACCTCAGAGCTGCTAGCTTGTGCTAACCACAGGGTGCAAAACACACATTCTCACACACACTATCATCCACTAAAATACACCTCAGTACAGACTCATACTTTAGGGACTAAACACTGACGTTTATCTTGTTCTTTATTATCATAATTTAAGAGAAAATGCTCTTTTTCTAGAACATAAACTCTGTGTTCAGATATAGAGTTTATCCTGTCAGAGTAGATGTTGTTCCTGTCTCTGTGTTCAGGTGGATCAGTGATCCTGCAGAGTCCTGTCCTCCCTGTGATGGAGGGAGATGACGTCACTCTGACCTGTAGAACAAAGATGGCTGACCCCCCCTCTGCTGATTTCTACAAAGATGGCGTCCTCATCAGGACTGGGTCTGATGGTCACATGACCCTCCACCATGTTAAAAGGTGTGATGAAGGCCTCTACAATGTAGAGTCCAGAATGAAGGAGAGTCTCCAGAGAGCCGGCTGTCTGTCTCAGGTGAGGAGCTTTCCTTTGGTTTCAGGACTCATTCCTTCAGATGTTCACCTGACCAGAGGCCTCATTTATAAAGGGATATACGCTCAAAAAATGGCGTGCGCCAGTTTCTACGCAATGTTTGCGATTTATAAAATACTAACTTGACGGGAAAATGTGCTGTCCTCCACGCAAACTCTAACCCATGCGTACGCACTAAGCACACAACGGGAGAGACGAGAAACTGCGACAGACCCGTTGGCAGAAAGAAGAATGGAGAGAAATATGTGGAAATAATACCATCAATAAAATGTTACCTCTCATTTATCAAATATGAAGAATTCATTTTCAAACATTGATTAAAGCCAATCTTAAAATGATTAAACAAACGCCTGTTTGAGACTCCTCAGTGCACACAAAAACATAACTTGGAGAAATAAATAAATACGAATATGTTATTTAAAACCACCTCGAATATGTTGTGTTCATGTTATGAAATGTTTTCTCATAAATGATGCGGTAAGCAGGAGGACAGAATTACGTCTAAACTGACGCCGTTTTGCATTTCTATAGGTTGTAGACAGTGGCGGCTGGTGGCCTTTTTTTTTGGTGGGGCACTTGACATATAGAAACAAACGGACCCGGGTGGTCCGGGTGGTTTTCCCCCCGGCAAATTTTTTCGAGAAATGACCCCTTAAAGGAAAGGAGAAATCGAGGCTTAAAAATATGAGAAGACTGATCAATACCTCCATAATCTTCAGTGTGGAAAATATTATTTATCAACCTGAACATCTACCACTGTACCAGGAATTTGTATTCTCAGAACTGGTCTGTTTTTTTCTTTCTTCAAACTGTTCATGTTTTATGAACCAACACCTCCACCAAGTGGCTTTACAGTGAACTGCATGTGGGATATAAAATTAATTGCATCTTTTCAGTAGCATTAATTATAAATATTTAAGTGGTTCAATACAAGTCACTACAGCATTTCAAACTGAACTGTGAATAAATGCAATTTAAAAAAAAGAACCACAGCACAAAACGTCATACATTGTGTTTTTTCTTTGTTTCTCTGAGGATTATTTACAACAGGCTTATTTACATATAGCAATAACTCAGAAATGAATAAGCTACATCGTCTAACACGAACAACCAGTTAGCATAACGATAATATATGTGTTATGTACAATGTAACTGGCAAGGCTAGAGCAAGAAAGAACATAAAGTTAGCAAAAGGTTTAAATAACTTCAAGTATCTGTCTTCAGATTACATGGAGGTTTTAGTCCGATGGGAAGCAGATTTTAAGCGACACTCTTTGTTTGAAGAGCAAGCATGGGAAACAAAAGACAGCATGTACCTGTTTGCATCCAGCTAGCCAAGCCTTTTTGGTGTACCAGCTACGTGCGAAGCCTCGTGTATACATTTTGTCTTTTTCACGAGATTGCTGCGATATATTCAAATCGGGTTGGTCCGGTCCAAGGTCTTTAAGCAACAATTTATCTGCCAAACTTCTCCTTTCGAAAGGATTGGAGATTAGCTGTTGAACGGAATTAGGCGGGGACCGAGGTCCGGAGACTCCACCTGCACACGAAGCCATCCTCATCAACTATTGCGTCACCCGGATACGAGTCACTGTCCAAACTACTCACAGACTGCACGGGGCGCTCACGTAGGAGCCCTGTGACCATCAGATTTGACGACGCTGATTGGCTGAAATTATGTTTCGGCGGCATAGTTTACACGTTACAGATAGCAACAGTCAGCTGCTAGTGGCTGCTGCTGCACTGGTTGAGGGCTCCTCTCTTAGCGCCCAGACGAGAGAAGGTACACGGGCAAGGCCAGAGGCAGGAAACATGGGACTTATCAGTAACTTTAGACATCGTAACACAATTTTAAACGAGATTTATTTTATTGTAGATTTATACATTTGACTGATACCAATATATAATATTTACCTTACTTTTACCTTATTTATATTACTTTATAATAAAATTAAAATATATATATATAATTTTAATTTTAATTTTAATTTTTGAATATGGGAAGAGGTGGGGCGGCCCTAGCGCCCCTATGGACCGGCCGCCACTGGTTGTAGATACGAGCATGGTTTTATATCCTATCACATTTAATCGTGTTTTATGCCGTTTGCCAAGACTTGATAAGTCGCTCGTAAAACCCAGGAGGTATGGAAACTAAGAACACCATATGTGGTAAACAGCTAATATAACACAACACATTGTATTTCCTTTAACTGGTGGGTTATGGATATATAGTTGCTGATCGACAGCTGGAACACAAACCACCAAATACAACACAATCATTCAGATCCAGTCGTCATGACTCCACTCCGGAGGGATTCCCCCATCATTTCTTACAGTTTCTCATCAAGGGGGGGTCTCCTGTCCCCGGTACAAACACACTGCCTGAGGAAGGTTATGTGTATTATTTTGTCATTAACTTTTTTCGGACCACTTATTTATTTATGTTGGTGACGATCCGACCTCCATGCTGCTACTCTGGTTCAAACTGCATCCACCAAACAATATGATTTATCTCCACCTCCCCACAATAACCTAAATCTGACACGGTGTGAGATGTCTTTTTTAGCTGTTCTGTCCTCATTTCCTGCGATCTTCTTCATGCAGTCAGTCAGTCAGAATGAATGAATGAATGAATGAATGGATGGATGGATGGATGAATGAATGAATGAATGGATGGATGGATGAATGAATGAATGGATGGATGAATGAATGAATGAATGGATGGATGGATGGATGAATGAATGGATGGATGGATGAATGAATGAATGAATGGATGGATGAATGAATGAATGAATGGATGGATGGATGAATGAATGAATGAATGGATGGATGAATGGATGGATGGATGGATGAATGAATGAATGAATGGATGGATGGATGAATGAATGGATGGATGGATGAATGAATGAATGAATGAATGGATGGATGGATGAATGAATGAATGGATGGATGGATGGATGAATGAATGAATGGATGGATGAATGAATGAATGAATGAATGGATGGATGAATGAATGAATGAATGAATGGATGAATGGATGAATGAATGAATGGATGGATGAATGAATGGATGGATGGATGAATGAATGAATGAATGGATGGATGAATGAATGAATGGATGGATGAATGAATGAATGAATGAATGAATGGATGAATGAATGAATGGATGGATGAATGAATGGATGGATGGATGAATGAATGAATGAATGGATGGATGAATGAATGAATGAATGAATGAATGAATGGGCGTTTCTTTGACTATTTATAGGCAAATATGAGCGTTACGAGTCGATTGTGATTTATAAAGGGAAACAGGCGTAGGAAGTGCCGTACGCACTTCCCTCGCCGGTACGCAATGTTTTGTGAATCGGAAAATGTCGGAACATTTCTGTACCTATTTTTTTGCTTTGTACTACGTAAGCAACCTTCTCACGTCAATCCTACGCAAGGCGTTATAAATGAGGCCCCTGGTGTGATTCTCTCTGCAGAAAAACCTCCTACAACCATGGACCCGCCCACTTCCTCTCCTCCTCCTCCTGCCTTCCCCCACCTTGTGTTCAGGGTGATCTGCCACCTGGTGGTTCTGTACTGCATCTCCACTTTCCTCATGGTGTCTTTATATCGACAGAGAGCCACAGGTAACTTCTCTCAGTTTCTACATCTAACTCAGGGGTGTCCAAACTACGGCCCAGGGGCCAAATGCTGCCCGCGGACCATTTTTAATCGGCCCTCAGCAAATTCAAAAAGTATAATAGAATATGGCAAATATGAAACTTGTGCTTGTCTTATATTGTACTTCTTAAATATAAATGTAAACATATATTACACTGCAGTATTCATGTGTTAATGAAACCACTTTCAAATAAATTCAGTAAATTAAACATTTTCTAACAAATCTTAGTTGATAAGAAAAAAGCCCAATGACTTATTTCCACAACAAGCTTGAAATAAACCTTCATATTTCCTCTTATTATAATCAATCTGAGGATCTGTTTTAAGGGAAGGGCTAAACACTCACAAGCATCATGTACCTACATTTGATTGATTTTGCTAACTGAACTTACGAGGTAATAAACCTCTAGTGAGCGGCCCAGCCCTTCGTATATTTGTCTGTATGCGGCCCTCGTGAAAACAGTTTGGACCCCCCTGATCTAAAGGAATTTAATATCCACCAAAACTCTTAATACATTTTCTACATTTTCCTTCTGACAACAGGAAGTGACCCGTCTGTCTCCGTTGTGATGACTCCGCCCACCCACGCTGAGCAGGGATTGGACGATGACTACGATGATGTCATGTCTGCTGTCACCACGGAGCATCAGTTCTGAAACAGTGGAGGACCCAGAACGCTTCCCTGAGGAACGCCATGTTTTGAACTCAGTGTAATTACATTCAATCATGTATTGACTGATATCGTGCACATGCAATATTATTCCCTTTATTTCTGAAGCAGTGGTCTATTAGCATTAGCAGCTAATGCTCAGTACAAAGAAGATATGCAGATACAAAGAAAACATATACTAAAGTTAAACAATTAGAAAGTTGTAATTTTGGCCATTTTCTTTCACATTTCAGGAAAATCTACTAAACTTTTAAAGTTATTGAATTCATTCAGGATTTATCCCAAAAATCTCCTAAAGCTTTTCACAAACATTACAACAGTGATGTATGTATTAAATGTACATCACCATCTGTAGAAGTTGGAACATTGTTTATTTTGATAGAAATCTTGTAGAAAATCAGCTCCAGGATCTTTATTGACTTATTGATGAGTGGAAGGTGAGTCTAGTTTACAGTTACATTAAATAACTCTGCGTATAAACTCTTATTCATTATCTGTTCACCAGACTCCGTTAGAAACCCTGTTTTTTAAAGGTTCCATCCTCAAAATGATTTGCAGGTCTTCTGGGACGGGTCTGCTTTCTGTCCCAGAACTAAACCTGGAGAAGTTCAGTTATTCATCTCCAAATATCTGGATCAAACCCCCAGAAACCTGCAGGTCCTTTTAAATCCAGACTGAAGACTTCCCTGTTTGCTTTGAACTGAACTATTCTTATCTCACGATGCACAGTAACTGTTAGTCATGTGTTGTATACCTGAGTTTTTCTATATCAGCTAGTTTCATGTTTATTTTAGTCCCTCTGCTTTTGAATGATCTGCTGCTTTATTTCTTAATGTCTTTCAGTTGTGTAACGCACTTTGAATCGCCTTGTGTTGAAGAAGCTTTAAATAAACCTGCCTTACAGGAACACTTGTATTTCATTATTAGGGTTTGTTGTGTTGGGTTTCCTTTCCCTCTCAGAGCAATTATATGAAATACTCCTTCCAAAAAAATAAAGTGTAGCTTATTATTTATTCTATATTAGTATATTTTCCTTTAGTTATAATAGTTTTATAGATAGTAGTTTTTTGGAAAAGGTAATGTATTATATATCCAGTAGTAGGTGGTAATGAAAAACCTGAGCACATTAATCTGAGAGAGATGAGTTATTGTTTTCACAACGTAACTCCTGATTATTTGAGAATCCTTTTAGTGGGTTAAGATCATTCTTAGATTAAGAGAGGAATGGATTTAACTTCTGAATGTCTGCAATAATCAATGGCATTAATAATTAATATCTCATTCTTAACTGTGAATGGTTTTCATTTATTTAACGTTAGAAATGTTTTAGTCTGGCCAAACTTTCTCTGTTGAGATTCCTGGAAAAGGGAAATGACATAAAAGATTTTTCATAAAAAAAGTTGATTCAAAAAAAAACTCAGTTATTGGAACTTTACGGACGACAGATGTCCTGTTGGGTATTCAGCCCTCCAGCGCCAGGGGGCGGTGTGGAGCTCAGTAAGACCTCCATTAAACCACAGAAGAAGCAGAGTGCAGGGCCTATAGGGTAGTTCCATCCCCTGAAGACATGGAATGTGTCATAGTAGAAATGTGCAGCCCAAGGAAAGAAGGAAACATAAAGCTTATCAATTTCTATAACCTGTGTAAAAATCTTAACATTGAAACTTTGCAGACAATCGCAGGGACGGCTCATAGAAGGGAAGTATGGTGTGGTGGTTTGGATGCTCACAACAGCCTCTGGGGAAGCATTCAAACAGACAGTAAGAAATGTTAGAGGAAAGATCAGTGTTTTGCCTTAATGATGGACAGAAAACAAGAATAGGCGTGAATAGGGGACACAGTCATGTTTGGACCTCACACTGGTGACGGGTCGTTTAGTTACATCATGTGAATGGTATGTAAAAAGTGACTCTACCATAGGAATTGATCAGTGGCGGCCGGTCCATAGGGGCGCTAGGGGCGCCGCCCCACCTATTCCCATATTAAAAAAAAAAAAAAAAAAAAAAAAATACATATATATATATATATTTAAAAAAATATATATATTTTTAATTTTATTTTTAATGAACAAGGTAAATATTATATAATTGGTATCAGTAAAATGTATAATCTACAATAAAATCTCGTTTAAAATTGTGTTACGATGTCTAAAGTTACTGATAAGTCACATGTTTCCTGCCTGGCCTTGCCCGTGTACCTTCTCTCATCTGGGCGCTAAGAGAGGAGCCCTCAACCAGTGCAGCAGCAGCCACTAGCAGCTGACTGTTGCTATCTGTAACGTGTAAACTATGCCGCAAAAACATAATTTCAGCCAATCAGCGTCGTCAAATATGATGGTCACAGGGCTCCTACGTGAGCGCCCGGTGCAGTCTGTGAGTTGTTTGGACTCGTATCCAAGGAGACAAAACAGGAAGCTGTCATACACTCTGGAAGCTACAGCCAGAGCCGTATAATAGAAGAGTTACGACATCTCCGTTCACTCCAATGGACCAGTTTTTTTACAGCAATGGCGGATCGTGCAGCCGTCAATAGTTCCCCGGAAGTTAGCTTGCCGCTGACTTCCGGGGAACTTTGCGACCAGCAACACAGTAGAGTTGCAGCATAATAGACCGTTCGTGATGGACTTTTAAAGGTAAGAAGACGTTTAAAGATTTATATTGCAGATATTATCAGCACATCTGAGTCAAATGAACATGTGTATTAAAGGATGTTAGTGGATTTAACGTTTACAGATAACAGATTAGGCTAGGATACCGGATAAAGTTAGCAACACACGTTAACCATGAACAGCTATTAATCCGTTCTAATGTTATTTCATCCAACGTTGTGGAATTAGAGAAAAAGGGCTTCTAAACGTGATTTTTTTGTGGGGTGGAGGAATATAATATTAGTTAAATATAACATTGGGGCACGTGTGATTGTAATGAGTGGAGGTGGAGAAATTACGATCTCCATTTTGGAGTAGCCTACAAACTAGTATAATAAAGTTAACGTTACACAATAATAAGGAAGAGAGCTATTTGATATTAATTTAGAGTGCATATTTGAGACTTCCAAACAGTAAACAAAAACGTAATTTATGGGTGAGTGTTTTTAGTGTATTCTGTTGATTATTACCTGTCTGTATTATGTTGCAGCTCAGCTGATTTTGAAATGATGGCAAAGTGAGAGTGAAAACACAAGGTACATTAATACTACTGTTGTATATAAGTAAGCATACTAAACATGTATTCTATCACTGTATTATATAAGTAATCTTGTTAGTGTATATTAGTAACCTACTGTATGGCAGGTGGAGGGGCAGTGATGTTACAGGTGGAGGACTTACTGGACATGTATACACTCATTACATACTGTACGTAAAATACGACCAAGAATGTGAGACAACTTTATACAAATTCATATCACATCCATTACTGATGCCATTTGTCATACTTTGTTAAACTCACAAATAATAAAGTTCCATAACTTCAGTTGGAAACAAAGACCACACCTAATCTCCCCAAGGCAATTTCCCATCCAATAGGTGTGCTATATAGGTGTGTATAACCCTTTCTCCTGTCTGTTCCTCCCTCTTTCAGCACAAGAACCAGAGGGGGATTCAATAGAGCCTGAATACCTGCACTGAGACCCTCACCCTGCACCCTGAGTCTCAACTCTCAGAGTTTTTCAAGCCTTTCCCTGTTATTTGTATTAAACCAAACATTAAGCTTCCCAATGGTGTGGTCTTCGTTTTGTGGAAAAAGTGCAAATGCAGTGTTTGAATATGATTACCTCACATATTTTGTTGCGGCTGTCTGTTTTGATTGTTAAATTGCTCCTGCTGACTTGAGCTAGCCATTTTCCTCCTCTCTGTGTCAGTGGGGAAGCCGTACATTCTGATTCTTACTCCTTTCTCTGAGCGATTGGAGCATCCCCAGGCAGCACAGCAAACCATGGTGGAGACGATATGCCAGGACAACACGGAGGAAAAGGCACAGACAAACTGCATGACATGCTATTCAATGTTTATTGAATTCCATGTATTTACAATGGATGTTCCTAAAACAACACTTTTAACGTCATAATCATGTTGCTGCTAGTCCATTGATAGTCACCTGTTGGTCTCCTGTCCTTTCTGAAAGTCATAAAGATGACATTAGTCATTTAGATTACTTATGTCCTCAAGTACCATGGGATTACTGAAACCACCATGAATTAAAAAAATGTAGAAATTAATCTAATTAATTTTGAAGCATTCCTTGCCATCCCCTCCCTCTAAATATATCAATAAACATTAGGAAGTGATGCTCCTGACTACCATACCTGTTTAAGAAGATAATATTTGTTTTAAATAATTCAAAGCAATACACAACAGCAACAGGCTCTTTAACCAAGGCAACAGCCTAACATGTATATGTTAACAAGTAAACTAGCTGTTCACACTATTCCTAATATTATCCATAAATATTAGCAGATTCTATTTATTTTTTAAAACATATTGATGTAAATACATACACATATCGGTATGTTGTATAAATATTGCAAATCAAGACCTTTATTCACTACTTATTACCAAAAATCGTAGTTCTATCTCCGGTAATCATGCATTCATATGTCCCGCCACGAACTTCCGGGGAACTATTGACTCTCCCTGAACCACGTGACGATCAAGCATTTTGGACTTCCGCTGTCGTAACTCTTCTATCTATATGCGCTGGCTACAGCTAATGAAAACTCCGTTTTTGACATAAAAATTGAATTATGGATCATCAATCATTTTCAAAGTGACACATTGGATTAACCTATGGATTAACCTTCAGCTGCGTTTTTGTCGTTTTTGATCAGAATTGTTATTCTGCAAAAGGTGAGCATATCTCCGTGTTTTGCTACCTAAAGCTACGTCGTGTGATGTCTGGATTTGCTTCCCCTGTCGCGAGTTCTGATCGCTCAGTGATGATACTTATATTTCTAGAATATGTGGAATCTCAGCTTGTAAGCTTGTTTGTGCATATCCGATAAGTATATCGATTGATTTATACCTAGAGTGCGTTAGCATTTTTTCGCTCAGGGCTCATTTAGACGCTTCTTGTGAGACTTGTGTTTTGTTTCGGTAAACATGGTTCATATCATCAGTTAGATGCGTTTCCTCTGAGTAGGACACATGAATAGTTTATTACATTTTAAGAAGCCCTGAGACACAGTTTCGTGAGAAAAAAACGGGGGAAAAAAGCCCCTTAACAGGTTAAATGGGAATTAAATCAGTGTTCCCAAAGCCCCGGTGTTCTGCAGTTTGTGTGGGCATACTGTACTGTTGCACAGTTTATGCTGTAGAAACTATGTCCAGGACAAGGTGTTTGGAAGTTTTGGAAGATTCATAGCTAACCACACTGAAGTTATGGAGGTATTGATCAGTCTTCTCATATTTTTAAGCCTCAAATTGTCCTTCTCCCCCCCTCTAACATCACCAGAAGTCATGATTTAAGGGGTCTTTTCTCAAAAAAAATTACCGGGGGAGCATCCCCCGGACCCCTCTAGTATTGTTTGATCACCATTTCCACAGCCCCACCTAAAATATTTTCCACCAGCCGCCACTGGAAGTGATCATTACCCAGTTTTCACAATCATCAACACAAACGTATGTAGACAGGAAGGGAGTGTATTCACCAGGTGGTGCTTTGGTAAAGCTGACTGGGACACATTTAGGCTTTGCTGTTAGGAGTCAGCACAAGTGTTAGCATTAGAAGGAAGTACAGAGTGCTCAAATCAAGTCCCAATGCACATTAAAGAAGCAGCAAATAAAACTATACCAACAAGAACCACAGAGGGGAAGAAGGTGGTGCCGAGGTGGAATGAGGGATGTAGCAGAGCTATTAAATAACGAAACAAGGCATTCAGGTCTCTAAAGAAAGACTTGTCACAAGACAATATTACAGATTATCAAAGGAAAAGGGCAGTAGCCCGTAAAACAGTAAAACACACAACAAGACGTCATGGAGAGAGTTTTGTTCCACCATTGGAGGAGGAGTAAAGTTAGGGGATGTATGGTCTATGTTTAAACGGATGAATGGGAAAAGGAAGTCTGTTCAAATTCCCGCTTTGATTGAAGGGGAGAAAGTGGCAGTGTCAAATGAAGAGAAGGCAGAATGTTTAGGGCATTTGCCGCGGTGCATTGTGGGGAGCACCTGGATGACATAGACAGCACAAAGAGTGTGTTTGAAGAGAAAATGAAAATGTGAGGGAAAAGAGACGGGATGATAAATCAGCTCTTGATGTAGACTTCTCAATAGCAGAACTTAAAATAGCTTTACAAGGTACAGGATACTCAGCACCAGGACAAGACCAGCTATGCTCTGCCATGTTGCGGCAGCTACCTGTGGAAACACTCAAATGAGACTATTTCATAACATCTGGAGAAACTGAGGTTTACCAAGGAGTTAGAAAACAGCAGTCATTTGACCATTTAATCAGCCAGGGAAGGATCCTTCTAATCCCAGTCACTACAGACCCATAGCACTAACATCACACGTGTGTAAATGGATGGAGAAGATGATAGTGCATAGACTATAACACGTCTTAGAACAGAGAGGGGTACTGAGTCCTTTTCAGAGTGGTTTCCGTAAAGGAAGGTCCACAATAGATGCTTTGGTTAGAGGAAGCAATGAGGTGGAAAAGACACTGAAAATGAAAGAGGTATGGCAATAGTATATTTTGATATTGAAGAGGCGTATGACTCTATGTGGAGGGATGGGTTGCTCATCAAATTGAGTAGAATGGGCGTTGGAGGGAGAATGTATAACTGGATCATGGCTTTTTGATCAGACAGGAAATTCAGAGTCTAAGTAGGGGCAGAGGTTTCAAAAGAGTGCAGTATAGAACATGGTATTCCTCAAGGGAGTTCAATCAGCCCCATATTATTTAACGTCATGATAATTGACATATTCACTCATTTGGACGGATGCATCAAATCTGCTGTATGCAGATGACGGGGCCATATGGATACGGGGAAGAAATGTTCCATATGTGTTTGAGAAGAGGCAAAGCTATAAAGAAAGTGGAGAAGTGGTCATGGGGTTTCAAACTGTCAGCAAGCACATCTTGCTTCATGACATTTACTAATAAACGCAAGATGGAGACTGAGAAGCTTACATTATATGGAAAGCCGATGAATGAGGTCAATGAATTTAAATATCTGGGGCTATGGTTAGATAGTAAATGTACATGGAAAACCCATATTAAGCATTTGGAAACAAAATCCAGAAAAGTCCTGAACCTATTAAGAGCAGTGACTGGATGATTTCAGGTTTTTCCACATGCTTTATTTTTAGTTTCGTACAGTCATAAGAGTACTTCTTTTTCTCATGGCTTGCAGGTTTTTAACATTCTTTATCCATCGTCTTTTCATATACGTTTTCCACATTTTAAAAATATATTTTCAGATTTCTTCAAAATTCTCTGACTTTTCATAAATGTTTAGCACATTTTTAATTTCAGATATATTTAATATATTTCTCACACTTGTTTATATTTCCCAGCGCGTCGTAAGGACCGCGGCGACAGGAAGGAGCGAGAGAAGGAGGCGTCGGCTAAGCCCCGCCCCCTTCACCTCACCACCTCCCTGTTCATCAGGAGCATCCCCCCCGAGTTCTCCAAAGAGGACATCACTAATGTGAGTACACACACACACACACACACACACACACACACACAACACACACACACAACACACACACACACACACACACACACACACACACACACACACACACACACACACACACACACACACACACACTCACACACGTAGTTTAGAATAGACCAAAATAACTGTAAAAATGATGTAGAATTGTCCTGAAAAGGGTAAAAGCCCAAAATGATGTCACTAAATGAAAGTATGGGGAAAAATGCCAGAAAAAACAGACGTTCAGGGACAGCAGTAAAACACCTGCTAACGTCTTATCAATAAATAATAAATACATCTAAACCTGATTAAACTCAAAGGCTCATTTGGTGTTTTTGACTTTGTGGGAAATATTCCTTGAAAATCCCCTAAAAATGTTAGTTTGGTGCAAAAATTAGAAGTGCTTTTTTCTGTGAGATTCTTTAAAACTACCAAATATAATAGATATATATATAATAGATTTTCAAGGTGTTAAAAACTAAGAAATGTTACCATAAAAGACATTTGGGTGTACATAAGAGTTTAGACGGGTTAACTTTAATTAAATGAACCAACTGATGAACTTTGCCGTTACTTAAAGATAGGGTAGGTAAGTTTGAGAAACCGGCTCGAGATACACTCGTTGTTATATTCCATGGAATGCTCTTAACATCCCGATAGCAATGAATATCTGAAGTGCTTTGACAAAAGATCCATAAAAAAATGTCATCTGTGGAAGCCGTAGTACTGTAAAAAGCACGACCAATCATCTGAGCCGGCCCGGCTAAAATAACTGGATGGCCTACCTGCCTGTCAGCCTTCCATCTGTGCACAAACTTATCTCTTGCCCTCATTGGTCATGTGCGCGTTCGTGTGTGTTGGAGGAGGGGCTCTGTAAGGAAGTGGAAGATTTTTTCCGTCTGTGTATTTTCAAATTCTAGCGATCTCGAGCCGGTTTCTCAAACTTACCTACCCTACCTTTAAATCGATTTAAAGAATTACAATTATTTATTATTCAACCTTTTTTAATTGCTACAAATATTTTATAATTATTATAACACGAGTTAACATTTTCTTTGTGTACAAAATGAAATGGGAAAGTCTCTTGTGTATTAAGTGTGTTTTATTTATTGTGTGTGTGTGTTGCAGGTGGCGCCCCCCCCTACAACACGAACTATTTTGGGGCGGGGCGCGGTAACTATGACAACTTCAGGGGTCATTTAGGAGGAGGGGGGGGAGGAGGAGGAGGGGGGGATTCCCTCCGAAACCACGGAACAACAGGTACGTAAAAAAAACACAATTTATTTTTACACATTGTTTTATATTTCCTTTAATGAACATAAATGAATGTGTGTTTCTTTGTGTAGGGGTGTTCGTGGGGACCCACGATCGATCATCGAGTACCGGGACCTCGACGCTCCAGACGACCTCGACTTCTTTTAGACACAAGAAAACTTTTTACCCTTTTTTTTACTCCTCAACGTTTCCCATGATTCATTTCATCAACCCTCCAGCAAATCTTTTTTTTTTTTTTTAGTTAGTCAATTGTGTGTGTGTGTGTGTGTGTGTGTGTGTGGTGTGTGTGTGGTGTGTGTGGGTGTGTGTGTGTGTGTGTGTGTGTGTGTGTGTGTGTGTGTGTGTGTGTGTGTGTGTGTGTGTGTGTGTGTGTGTGTGTGTGTGTGTGTGTATGTGTGTGTGTGTGTGGGACCAATGTCAGTCATTACTGCTCTGAAAACTTTCCAATAAAGAAACAGGAAGACTAACGACGTCTAAAGTCTTTATTTATTATATTCTATCATTTCTGCTGCTTTTCTCTGTTTTATATCAAAGTGAATTTCTCTGGATATTTAAACTCGTATCGAGGTCTCCAAAAAATATTCAATGTTTTCTGGCTTTTTTCACATTCTTCATATATTTTACAAGGTTTTTCTTTTGACATTTTGTGCCCTTTTTCTCAACATATTTTCCAGGCAATCTTTTCTCCATTTTCACGACACTTTCCCTTCATTTCTTTTTGGTCTCTTTTCAACGTATTTTCCAGGCATTTTTCACCATACTTTTCCAAAATGTATTTTCTTTGATGCTTTTAAGGCAAGGCAAGTATATTTATATAGCACTTTTCTTTACGCGACAATTCAAAGTGCTTTACAAAACAAATTAAAATACTTTTTATGAATAAATACAGTAAAAACACATTATATTATGGCATTTTACAACAGGCATTACAAAGCAAAGATAATGAAATAATAAAAATAAACACCACAGGTATACAATACATGTTTAAAAGGCATACTGTAGTTCGAATATGAGCAGCTCAATTAAAAGCAGCGGCAAAGACAATTCTATGTCATTTTTCCAAGTATTTTGGTATTTTTTCAACATATTTTCCAGCCCTTTTTTACACGTTTATTTTTCAACAAAACGCATTCCCATCGGGAATTTAAATAATCTTTATTTACATGTTTTTTGACTTGGTTCTTTTATACTCCCACATTTATGTATATTTTAAATTAAACCAAATAAATAAAAAAACATAATCACTAGATACATATTTTTTTATTTATTTATAAAAAGTGGACTCATCATCAGGTCCTTTTAAATCCAGACTGAAGACTTCCCTGTTTGCTTTGAACTGAACTATTCTTATCTCACGATGCACAGTAACTGTTATTCATGTGTTGTATACCTGAGTTATTCTATATCAGCTAGTTTCATGTTTATTTGAGTCCCTCTGCTTTGAATGATCTGCTGCATTATTTCTTAATGTCTTTCAGTTGTGTAACGCACTTTGAATCGCCTTGTGTTAAAGAAGCTTTAAATAAACCTGCCTTACAGGAACACTTGTATTTCATTATTAGGGTGTTGTGTTGGGTTCCTTTCCCTCTCAGAGCAATTATATTAAATACTCCTTCCAAAAAAATAAAGTGTAGCTTATTATTTATTCTATATTAGTATATTTTCCTTTAGTTATAATAGTGTTTTTTGGAAAAGGTAGTGTATTATATATCCAGTAGTAGGTGGTCATGAAAAACCTGAGCACATTAATCTGAGAGAGATGAGTTATTGTTTTCACAACGTAACTCCTGATTATTTGAGAATCCTTTTAGTGGGTTAAGATCATTCTTAGATTAAGTGAGAAATGGATTTAACTTCTGAATGTCTGCAATAATCAATGGCATTAATAATTAATATCTAATTCGTAACTGTGAATGGTTTTCATTTATTTAACGTTAGAAATGTTTTAGTCAGGCCAAACTTTCTCTGTTGAGATTCCTGGAAAAGGGAAATGACATAAAAGATTTTTCATAAAAAAAGTTGATTCAAAAACAAAACTCTGTTATTGGATCTTTAAGGACGTCAGTTGTCCTGTTGGGTATTCAGCCCTCCAGCGCCAGGGGGCGGTGTGGAGCTCAGTAAGATCTCCATTAAACCACAGAAGAAGAAGAAGCAGAGTGCAGGGCCTATAGGGTAGTCCCATCCCCTGAAGACAAGGAATGTGTCATAGTAGAAATGTGCAGCCCAAGGAAGCAAGGGAACATAAAACTTATCAATTTCTATAACCTGTGTAAAAATCTTAACATTGAAACTTTGCAGACAATCGCAGGGACGGCTCATAGAAGGGAAGTATGGTGTGGTGGTTTGGATGCTCACAACAGCCTGTGGGGAAGCATTCAAACAGACAGTAAGAAATGCTAGAGGAAAGATCAGTGTTTTGCCTTAATGATGGACAGAAAACAAGAATAGGCGTGAATAGGGGACACAGTCATGTTTGGACCTCACACTGGTGACGGGTCGTTTAGTTACATCATGTGAATGGTATGTAAAAAGTGACTCTACCATAGGAAGTGATCAATACCCAGTTTTCACTATCATCAACACAAACGTATGTAGACAGGAAGGGAGTGTATTCACCAGGTGGTGCTTTGGTAAAGCTGACTGGGACACATTTAGGCTTTGCTGTAAGGAGTCAGCATAAGTGTTAGCATTAGAAGGAAGTACAGAGTGTTCAAATCAAGTCCCAATGCACATTAAAGAAGCAGCAAATAAAACTATACCAACAAGAACCTCAGAGGGGAAGAAGGTGGTGCCGAGGTGGAATGAGGAATGTAGCAGAGCTATTAAAGAACGAAACAAGGCATTCAGGTCTCTAAAGAAAGACTTGTCACAAGACAATATTACAGATTATCAAAGGATGAGGGAATGCTCTGGTTTTTGGACAAAATTAACATGGGATCACTCCCGTCACCGACGTACTTCGTCTCACTGGAATATTAACGGCCATAGTGAATATAAAATCGTCCCCATGTATCCGGCCAATGGCGGGAGAGTTTTGAAAGAGACAAAACACTGTTCCATACATTTAAAAACACTTAAACAATTAAACAATGTTTACCCCAGGATTCAGGCACCTTCCCTGGCTTTTAAAGTGCAGTTATGCACCCTGGAGGTATTGCACTATTTAAAAAATGTATACCCAGGATTGAGGCACCTTCCCTGGCTTGTAAAGTGCAGTTATGCGCCCTGGAGGTATTGCACTATTTACAAAATGTATACCCAGGATTGAAGCACCTTCCCTGGCTGTAAAGTGCAGTTATGCGCCATGGAGGTATTCTGCTATTTACAAAATGTAGCACTCTGTTTATTTCACACCTCCAGGGCGGAGACCGGGAAATCACCTCTCTTTGCCCGCTCACAGAGCCCCGAAGGAAGGACTAGAGACCTTCAGCACCCCGGAGAGCTCCATTGTGAAATATTGCTACTAATCCATAACTTTTGATAACAAGTTCTGTTCGGTTCAGGCTTTTTCTCTACCCCCCATTTACACGTACCCCGCATCCAAGGGTACCATCGCCGAATGTCGAGGACCTCGGGGAGCGGAGTTACGGCAGAGGGTCAGATTCTGAAAATACGATTTGAGAACAGGGCTCTGATCAGGGCTAAAGTAACATTATAAACTGGTGAATCTGTTTAAATGCAGGCAGCAGACTCACTGCTTTTAGCAGGGTCTCAGAGAGCCAGAGAGCCAGGGTACAGCACATCGCTGTCTTACCCATAAAACAGGGCTCTGATCAGGGCTAAAGTAACATTATAAACTGGTGAATCTGTTTAAATGCAGGCAGCAGACTCACTGCTTTTAGCAGGGTCTCAGAGAGCCAGAGAGCCAGGGTACAGCACATCGCTGTCTTACCCATAAAACAGGGCTCTGATCAGGGCTAAAGTAATGTTATAAACTGGTGAATCTGTTTAAATGCAGGCAGCAGACTCACTGCTTTTAGCAGGGTCTCAGAGAGCCAGAGAGCCAGGGTACAGCACATCGCTGTCTTACCCTAAAACAGGGCTCTGATCAGGGCTAAAGTAATGTTATAAACTGGTGAATCTGTTTAAATGCAGGAGACCTCCAGCAGCAGTCCCTAACAGTGGGACTCTGGTTATTTCACACCTCCAGGGCGGAGACCGGGAAATCCACCTCTCTTTGCCCGCTCACAGAGCCCCGAAGGACGGACTAGAGACCTCCAGCAGCAGTCCCTAACAGTGGGACTCTGGTTATTTCACACCTCCAGGAGAGACCAGGGGAAATCCACCTATCTTTGCCCGCTCACAGAGCCCCGAAGGACGGACTAGAGACCTCCAGCAGCAGTCCCTAACAGTGGGACTCAGTTTATTTCACACCTCCAGGAGAGACCAGGGGGAAATCCACCTATCTTTGCCCGCTCACAGAGCCCCGAAGGACGGACTAGAGACCTCCAGCAGCAGTCCCTAACAGTGGGACTCAGTTTATTTCACACCTCCAGGAGAGACCAGGGGAAATCCACCTATCTATTTTCATGCATGGTATTCCCCCGTCCATACCCAGTGGACCAGTAATTTGAGGGAGAGGGCAAGTCCTTAGCCAGCTTAGAGGCACGGGTCTTCCGGCATACAGGGGTCTCGCTACCGGAGGCTACTGCAAACATGACAGTTTCCACCGGGCTCTTCACAGGGGTCTCGCTACCGGAGGCTACTGCAAACATGACAGTTTCCACCGGGGTCTTCACAGGGGTCTCGCTACCGGAGGCTACTGCAAACATGACAGTTTCCACCGGGGTCTTCACAGGGGTCTCGCTACCGGAGGCTACTGCAAACATGACAGTTTCCACCGGGGTCTTCACAGGGTCTCGCTACCGGAGGAAACTGGTAATATGACAGTCTTCACTGGGCTCTTCACAGGGTTCTTGACCGGTCTCTTTCCACCGGAGGCTACTGCAAGCATTACAGTCTTCACTTGGCTCTTCACAGGGTTCTTTACCGGTCTCTTCCACCGGAGGCTACTGCAAGCATGACAGTCTTCACCGGGCTCTCACAGGGTCCCGGTCTACCGGAGGTACTGCAAGCATGACAGTCTTCACCGGGTCTTCACAGGGGTCCGCTACCGGAGGTTACTGGGGAATGCATGACAGTCTTCACCGGGGTCTTCACAGGGGTCCCGCTACCGGAGGTTACTGGGGAATGCATGACAGTCTTCACCGGGGTCTTCACAGGGGTCCCGCTACCGGAGGTTACTGGGGACTGCATGACAGTCTTCACCGGGGTCTTCACAGGGGTATTGCTGCCTGAGGCTACTGTGTTTATGCCGGAGGTACTTGGGATTGCCAGGCCCTTAAATCGTATACATTCGTCCTCTTCCTCAAGAACAGCAGCACTCTGCTTCCTGGGTTTTAGCTCCTTTTTCAGCCTGGAGCGCAGGGTCTTCACCTCATCATTGAGGGCATCCTTCTGAGCCCTCAATGCCACATTTTCCAGCATCACCTGCCTGCAGTCCTCGTTGTCACACTCGGTATGTGGGGAGAAGGGTGGAGGGTGCCCGGGGTATTCCCCTCATTGTCTATATCCAATGATGTAGCCATTCCAATGATGGGGTTAGTCTCACGGAGGTCATGGAGCAACTGCAGTGCCACACTATGCTTCAGCCTTGCCATGACCTGCTGTGCCTCATGTCGGGACAACTCAGGGTGGTCATGTTTTACATGACGGTCCAGTCTCTTCCCAGCGTACGAACACCCAGCGATGGGACAGGGTTTGGTCCGAACATTTATCCTTCCACTGGCTATTTTCAGGAGGATTCCCCTCTCCTCCAAGTTCCGCACTGCATGCTTGTGCTTAAGGTGTTTGTTCAATGCCAGATAGAAGAGTCTGCACACCGGGCATTCAGATGACATCCTTACTGAAACACACACAATGAATTTGATCAAAATGATGTTATAGTTCTCCGTTTATATGCGTTAGCGTGAGCGGTGGTTGCGACACTGGGTCCGATGCATCAATTCATGGTGCATGGACGAAGGGAAGTATTGGGTTACCACCGGGTCAGATGGTCCCACTTCCGCACCAACGCGGGGCTGGTGATGGCAACATTGGGTCCGATGCATCCATACATGGTGCCCCGACCATGAGAGGGTTTGGGGTACCCCGGAACCAGGCACCACCCCAGCAGGAAACGGGTTGTATGGTCAAAGGAGGAAAGAGTGATAGAACCGGGGTAAAGCAAAGAAAGTGTCCGACAATAGTGACTTGTGAGGCGGCCAGAGAGTCTGTCATATCTCGGTCCTATCCTCCAGGCAACGCTGTGGCCAAAACTGGGCTAAAAACAAAAAAAACTAAAAAATATTTCATCCAGGGAAATTTGGGTGAAAATGAAAAAAAAGTACCCGGAAATAGTGCTCATGACCCAGTAGGAGTCCCCTGTCGACTCCCATGGCTTTCCTCCATGGGCAAAATCATCCAACTCAACTTTTGTGAGAACCGGAAAAGGGTCAAAATGGAAAATTGTACCCCAAAATAGTGCCTCATGACCCAGAGGAGTCCCCTGTCGACTCCCATGGCTCCTCCATGGGCAAAATCATCCAACTCAACTTTTGTGAGAACCAGGAAAACGGGTCAAAATGAAAAATTGTACCCCAAAATAGTGCCTCATGACCCCGCAGGAGTCCCCCACGGACTCCCCTGACAATCCTCCATGGGCAAAATCATCCAACTCAACTTTTGTGAGAACCGGGCAAAGGGGTGAAAATGTAAAAAGATGCCCCAAAATAGTGCTTCAAAATCGGGTAGGGTCACCTGCCAAGTGCCCTGACATTCCTCCATGTCTCAAAATGTCGAACTTAAAGTATTTGGACAACCGGCCAAAGGGTGAAATGTAAAAATTATGCCCCAAAATAGTGCTTCAAAATCGGGTAGGGTCACCTGCCAAGTGCCCTGACATTCCTCCATGTCTCAAAATGTCGAACTTAAAGTATTTGTGAGAACCGGGCAAAGGGGTGAAAATGTAAAAATTATGCCCCAAAATAGTGCTTCAAAATCGGGTAGGGTCACCTGCCAAGTGCCCTGACATTCCTCCATGTCTCAAATGTCGAACTTAAAGTATTTGTGAGAACCGGCCAAAGGGGTGAAAATGTAAAATTATGCCCCAAAATAGTGCTTCAAAATCGGGTAGGGTCACCTGCCAAGTGCCCTGACATTCCTCCATGTCTCAAAATGTCGAACTTAAAGTATTTGGAGAACCGGGAAAGGGTGAAAATGTAAAAATTGCCCCAAAATAGTGCTTCAAAATCGGGTAGGGTCACCTGCCAAGTGCCCTGACATTCCTCCATGTCTCAAAATGTCGAACTTAAAGTATTTGTGAGAACCGGGCAAAGGGTGAAAATGTAAAATTATGCCCCAAAATAGTGCTTCAAAATCGGGTAGGGTCACCTGCCAAGTGCCCTGACATTCCTCCATGTTTCAAAATGTCGAACTTAAAGTTTTTGTGAGAACCGGCAAAGGGGTGAAAATGTAAAATGATGCCCCAAAATAGTGCTTCAAAATCGGTTAGGGTCACCTGCCAAGTGCCCTGACATTCCTCCATGTCTCAAAATGTTGAACTTAAAGTATTTGGACAACCGGGGAATAGGGTGAAAATGTAAAAATTATGCCCCAAAATAGTGCTTCAAAATCGGGTAGGGTCACCTGCCAAGTGCCCTGACATTCCTCCATGTCTCAAAATGTCGAACTTAAAGTATTTGTGAGAACCGGGCAAAGGGGTGAAAATGTAAAATTATGCCCCAAAATAGTGCTTCAAAATCGGTAGGGTCACTGCCAAGTGCCCTGACATTCCTCCATGTCTCAAAATGTCGAACTTAAGTATTTGGACAACCGGGGAATAGGGTGAAAATGTAAAAATTATGCCCCAAATAGTGCTTCAAAATCGGGTAGGGTCACCTGTCAAGTGCCCTGACATTCCTCCATGTCTCAAAATGTCGAACTTAAAGTATTTGTGAGAACCGGGCAAAGGGGTGAAAATGTAAAAATTATGCCCCAAAATAGTGCTTAAAATCGGGTAGGGTCACCTGCCAAGTGCCCTGACATTCCTCCATGTCTCAAAATGTCGAACTTAAAGTATTTGAGACAACCGGGAATAGGGTGAAAATGTAAAAATGATGCCCCAAAATAGTGCTTCAAAATCGGGTAGGGTCACCTGCCAAGTGCCCTGACATTCCTCCATGTCTCAAAATGTCGAACTTAAAGTATTTGTGAGAACCGGGCAAAGGGGTGAAAATGTAAAAATTATGCCCCAAAATAGTGCTTCAAAATCGGGTAGGGTCACCTGCCAAGTGCCCTGACATTCCTCCATGTCTCAAAATGTCGAACTTAAAGTATTTGTGAGAACCGGGCAAAGGGGTGAAAATGTAAATATTATGCCCCAAAATAGTGCTTCAAAATCGGTAGGGTCACCTGCCAAGTGCCCTGACATTCCTCCATGTCTCAAACATCCAGGCTGGGGGGTCTCGTGGCACAAAATTAGGCCCACTCAGAGTGCTTGGTGAGCGGATACATTCTTCCATGATTTGCAACAGCCGTTGCACCCAAAAACTGGGTTTCCGATTTCGTGCGGACGGTAGTCTGAAAAGTATGGATGAATCTTTTTCACAGGGTAGGGGAAATGAAGCCCAAGGACCTTTTCCCCTTCTCCGTTGTACCAACCATCGGAGAAGGGGAAAAATCGTCCCGAAGCGCCAAACACCTGGCCACTTCTCCTGTTAGCACTTAGACATTTTTTGACAATTTTTCAAAACTTCATTTTTGATTATTTTAAGATATAATTAACCGTTTTCTTCACTTTTTGCTTTCCACGGGTGGGGGTGCCTAGCAGGCCGCCTATGAGCACCCAAATTCGGCCTGGATCATCCAGGATTTGTGGGCTAAGCTCCATAAACTGACTAAATTACCCAGAGAGGTCACCTTTCTAGCCCAAAAATATATAATACAAATACATTTAAATAGTAAAAGGTGCATTTGTGCTCTGCATTATCCGAATTTGATTTTCATAGCCCCATGATAGTGATTAAAAATCATTTTCGTGGGAAAAAGTGTTAAAACGCCTGATTAAATTATATGCAGGACCCCAGTGAGCTCCAGACTATGTGCATTGTGTTGGGGAACCATATAAATGATAGAATAAATGCATTTAAATGCAAAAATAATTATTTAAAATCATTTTAGGGGGACAATTGTGGAGAGGAGCCTGAAAATGACTCTGCAGCACCCCGGATAACTACCAGTTCATCTGGTTTAAATGTGGTGGTGATAGTGGCATTAACTAGTACCCAGTACTGGGAGAGAACCAGGCTACAGCACATGTCTTTTCAACCCAGGAAAGAGTGCTCAAAACGTGGCTAAAGGTGTGTTAAACAGTGGGGTAACATGTTTCAAATTACAGCAGAATGATGCTTGTTGGCAGGCTGACTCAGTTCACTTGTCTCACACACACCCAGGGGGGGGGCGAAAGAGGACACATTGACCCAGCAGTAAGTGCTCAAAACGTGGGTAAAGGTGTGTTAAACAGTGTGGTAACATGTTTCAAATGACAGCACACTGCTGCTTGTTGGCAGGCTGACTCAGTTCACTTGTCTCACACACACCCAGGGGGGGGCGAAAGAGGACACATTGACCCAGCAGTAAGTGCTCAAAACGTGGGTAAAGGTGTGTTAAACAGTGGGGTAACATGTTTCAAATGACAGCACAATGCTGCTTGTTGGCAGGCTGACTCAGTTCACTTGTCTCACACACACCCAGGGGGGGGCGAAAGAGGACACATTGACCCAGCAGTAAGTGCTCAAAACGTGGGTAAAGGTGTGTTAAACAGTGGGGTAACATGTTTCAAATGACAGCATGGTGCTGCTTGTTGGCAGGCTGACTCAGTTCACTGGTCTCACACACACCCAGGGGGGGAAAGATAACACTTGTACCAAAGAATAAGTGTTTGAAAGGCGGGGAAAAGTTGTTTGAAATAGTATAATACCTCCAGGGCGCATAACTACACTTTACAAGCCAGAAATAATGTTTAAATGGTCGGGGAAAGTATTTTTAAATGTCTGGAAGAGAGTTTTAGCCAGTCATTTTGCACGATATCATTTAACATTGACGCTCTCCTGAAAATGCACAGAATATGTGCATTTTCAGGAGAGCGTCAATGTTAAATGATATCGTGCAAAATGACTGACTAAAACCCCGGAATAAGTGTTTGAAAGGTGGGGAAAAGTTGTTTAAAATAGTTTGATACCTCCAGGGCGCATAACATGGGTACAAAGTGTGTTAAAAGGTCGGGGAACATGTTTCAAATGACAGCAGACTGGTGGTTGTTGGCAGGCTGACTCAGTTCACTTGTCTCACACACACCCAGGGGGGAAAGAGGACACATTGACCCAGGAGAAAGTGCTCAAAACGTGGGTAAAAGTGTGTTGAAAAGTGGGGGAACATGTTTCAAATGACAGCAGAGTGCTGCTTGTTGGCAGGCTGACTCAGTTCACTTGTCTCACACACACCCAGGGGGGGAAAGAGGACACATTGACCCAGGAGAAAGTGTAATACCTCCAGGGCGCATAACTGCACTTTACAAGCCAGAAATAATGTTTAAATGGTCGGGGAAAGTATTTTTAAATGTCTGGAAGAGAGTTTTAGCCAGTCATTTTGCACGATATCATTTAACATTGACGCTCTCCTGAAAATGCACAAATTCTGTGCATTTTCAGGAGAGCGTCAATGTTAAATGATATCGTGCAAAATGACTGACTAAAACCCCGGAATAAGTGTTTGAAATGCGGGGAAAAGTTGTTTAAAATAGTCTGATACCTCCAGGGCGCATCACCAAAATGTACAAGCCAGGGAAGGTGCCTGAATCCCGGATACTTTAGGTCTGTCACTTAGGGTGACCGCACCACTCCGACGCTCCCGAGAGCGGACGTCCATTGTTTGTAAGGCACCTAAGAGGGAAAAGGGCAGTAGCCCGTAAAACAGTAAAACACACAACAAGACGTCATGGAGAGAGTTTTGTTCCACCATTGGAGGAGGAGTAAAGTTAGGGGATGTATGGTCTATGTTTAAACGGATGAATGGGAAAAGGAAGTCTGTTCAAATTCCCGCTTTGATTGAAGGGGAGAAAGTGGCAGTGTCAAATGAAGAGAAGGCAGAATGTTTAGGGCATTTGCCGCGGTGCATTGTGGGGAGCACCTGGATGTCAAACATAGACAGCACAAATAGTGTGTTTGAAGAGAAAATGAAAATGAGGGAAAAGAGACGGGATGATAAATCAGCTCTTGATGTAGACTTCTCAATAGCAGAACTTAAAATAGCTTTACAAGGTACAGGATACTCAGCACCAGGACAAGACCAGCTATGCTCTGCCATGTTGCGGCAGCTACCTGTGGAAACACTCAAATGAGTCCTGAGACTATTTCATAACATCTGGAGAAACTGAGGTTTACCAAGGAGTTAGAAAACGGCAGTCATTTGACCATTTAATCAGCCAGGGAAGGATCCTTCTAATCCCAGTCACTACAGACCCATAGCACTAACATCACACGTGTGTAAATGGATGGAGAAGATGATAGTGCATAGACTATAACACGTCTTAGAACAGAGAGGGGTACTGAGTCCTTTTCAGAGTGGTTTTCGTAAAGGAAGGTCCACAATAGATGCTTTGGTTAGAGGAAGCAATGAGGTGGAAAAGACACTGAAAATGAAAGAGGTTATGCCAATAGTATATTTTGATATTGAAGAGGCGTATGACTCTATGTGGAGGGATGGGTTGCTCATCAAATTGAGTAGAATGGGTGTTGGAGGGAGAATGTATAACTGGATCATGGCTTTTTGATCAGACAGGAAATTCAGAGTCTAAGTAGGGGCAGAGGTTTCAAAAGAGTGCAGTATAGAAATGGTATTCCTCAAGGGAGTTCAATCAGCCCGATATTATTTAACATTATGATAAATGACATTTTTAGTCATTTGGACGGATGCATCAAATCTGCTGAATGCAGATGACGGGGCCATATGGATACGGGGAAGAAATGTTCCATATGTGTTTGAGAAGAGGCAAAGCTATAAGAAAGTGGAGAAGTGGTCATGGGGTTTCAAGCTGTCAGCAAGCACATCTTGCTTCATGACATTTACTAATAAACGCAAGATGGAGACTGAGAAGCTTACATTATATGGAAAGCCGATGAATGAGGTCAATGAATTTAAACATCTGGGGCTATGGTTAGATAGTAAATGTACATGGAAAACCCATATTAAGCATTTGGAAACAAAATCCAGAAAAGTTCTGAACCTATTAAGAGCAGTGACTGGATGATTTCAGGTTTTCCACATGCTTTATTTTTAGTTTTCTACAGTCATAAGAGTACTTCTTTTTCTCATGGCTTGCAGGTTTTTAACATTCTTTATCCATCGTCTTTTCATATACGTTTTCCACATTTTAAAAATATATTTTCAGATTTCTTCAAAATTCTCTGACTTTTCATAAATGTTTAGCACATTTTTAATTTCAGATATATTTAATATATTTCTCACACTTGTTTATATTTCCCACGCGTCGTAAGGACCGCGGCGACAGGAAGGAGTGAGAGAAGGAGGTGCCGGCTAAGCCCCGCCCCCTTCACCTCACCACCTCCCTTCATCAGGAGCATCCCCCCCGAGTTCTCCAAAGAGGACATCACTAATGTGAGCACACACACACACACACACACACACACACACACACACACACACACACACACACACACACACACACACACACACACACACACACACACACACACACACACACACACACACACACACACACACACACACACACACACACACACACACACACACACACACACACACACACACACACACACACACACACTCTACAGCTGCAACTAAAATGTTCGATCATATTTCACACCTTTCTTGACTTTTTATGTAATTTTTCTCTTTTTGGGGACTACATTTTCCAGTGTTTTCTCGAAATGTTTCAGTTTGTTTTTCAAATGCTTTCTGGGCATGTTTCACATAACGATACATTTTAATTTATTGTTTTTTAAATTCTGTTTTTTATGACATTTTTTCACATATATTTTTCGGTAAGTTTTTCGCACATTTTTTTTTTTTACTCTTTAGAATTTTTTCTATTTTCTTTGACTTTATATTTAAAATAAATAATAAAATCAACTATGTGCAGATTCCTTTGTAATGAAAAATATTTGTTGTAGTTGTGTCGCAGGTACCCAGGCTTCCTGCGGTGGCGCTGTCCGACCCTCAGCCTGAGAGGAGGTGAGACATGTTGTTGAAGTGTTTATAAATTATAATTAGTGTTTATTATTATTTATATATTATGTTTATTAAGTGTTTTTATTTAATTGCACATTACACAGGCATAAAGGTCCCTAGTTTTCAATTCATGATTACAAAAAACAATGAAAATGTTTCCATAATTTATTACATTTTCAAGACTAACCCTTAAACTAAAATGTATTGAACCGTACAGTTAATAAGTGTGTGTGTGTGTGTGTGTGTGTGTGTGTGTGTGTGTGTGTGTGTGTGTGTGTGTGTGTGTTGTGTGTGTGTGTCAGGTTCTTCCGGCGCTGCTGGGTGACCTTTGATCGCAGTGTGAACATAAAGGAGACGTGCTGGAACCTGCAGAACATCCGGGTAAAAACTCTTCCACACATTTTATTAATGTTTCTTATATATTTCTAGACTTTTTCTTTACATATTTTTTTAATAAATAAATGTTCTATTGATAGTGTATTCATCTTAATGAGTCGGAGAATGTTCTCCCCATTTAAACAGGAAGTGGATGAAGATGTTCTGCTGTCACATGAATGTTTAAATGTAGGATGCTTCCTGTGTTTCAGCTGCGGGACAGCGAGTTGTCTCCGGTGGTGAACAGAGATCTGTGTCGTCGCGTTCGCTGCGTTAACGGCCTGACGCACCATCGCCCGGTCGTCAGGAACGACATCCGGCTGTCAGCGAGACTCATTCACAGCCTCGACCTGAAGGGGGCGCTGTGGCAGGGACATGTAATTATATAATATAATATATTATAATTAGATTTAAAAATAAATACAATTATTTAATATGAAAATACAAAGAGATCAGAAATGTCATTAATATATGTTTTTTTATTTTGAAATATTAAAAGACGGTTTACAATAATACAAAATTATATATATATTTTTTTAAAACGTCTCAGTAAAATATTGAATTTGTTGAAAGTATAAAATAACTAAAAACATTTCAGTTTGTTGAAGCTGCTGTATTTGTTCTTACGGATCTTAAAGTGTAAATAATATTGAATCGATCCTCAGATGGAGACGAACCCGTTTCTGAAGAACATCACGGACTTCCTGATCGAGGAGGTGAGCGCCGAGGAGGAGGAGCTTATCGGAGCGTCGGGGGGAACGAGGAGGACAAAGACCCCGCCTCCCCTCAGAGGTCGCCGTGGAGACCGACGACAAGCTCATCACGGTGTGTGTTTCTCTTGGAGGGCTGCCTGCAACCAACCATTGTTATTTTATATACAGGTTACTCTGCAGGATATTTCCTACATTAATCACTCAGTAAATGGACTTTGTAAAACATTTCTAAAAGTTGGTAAAGGAAAATGCCAAAAATAAATGTCAGTCTGAAAAGAATATGTCTGACTTTGCCTCGAAAGGATTTATAAAATATTCAAAATGCATATTAAAAAAACTGACTCTGAAAAATAAATATCTAATAAATAAAAATAATTGAATAACTTATATATTTTACTAAATAATCGCAGGAAACTAATATATAAATATTAGGGGGGGGGATCCCATAAATATGAAAAACTCTTAAATGTGTGGAAAAGGTCAGAAAAAATAAATGATAAATTCCTAAAAATGTCCAAACGTTTAAAAAAATATCTGAAAATGTTTTGAGAAATTTCTGAACATTTTCTTTCGTAATACATCGGAAAAATGTAAATTGAATAGTCAGCTCATCGTAGGGAGTACAAATAAATACGATTATAAATAGACGTTAAAAACATTCCTGCAGGAGACACTCATGTGAACGTGTTGATTAAGTGTGTGTGTGTGTGTGTGTGTGTGTGTGTGTGTGTTCAGGTGTTGGACCGCCTGCTGCTCTACCTGCGTCTCGTTCACTCCGTGGATTATTATAACTTCTGCGAGTATCCGGCCGAGGACGAGATGCCTCATCGCTGCGGACTCCTTCATGTGAGAGGACCAGTTCCTGCAGCCAAGATCACTGCAGCAGAGGGTACACGCACACACACACACACACACACACACACACTCACTCACTCACTCACTCACTCACTCACACACACACACATCTTACGCTTTTTTAAATAAAATGTTTGATATATTCTTTTATTGAAATGTTGACTTTCTGCTGAATTTGTTTGTTTGTATTCTTTGTATTTGTTGTTGTTGTGGTAGTGAGTGAGCACCAGAAGATGTGTGAGGAGCGTCTGGCTCCCCTGTTCTCGGTCTCAGAGTCTCTGAGTGAAGAGGAGGCGGCCAAGCTGGGGAAGAAGGACCCGGAACAAGAGGTACAGAATGAAACTAGAGAATATAAATGTGAAGAGGACATGAGGAAAGACGTCTACAGAATGTGTTTGAAAGAAAGTCAATAAACTCATATTTGAGAAATATCCAAAAATGTACAAATGTTGGTTTTTTTTAAGTCTGAAATGTAACAGTATTAACATTTTCTGAAAAATACTTTTAAAAAAAAATGTAGAAAAAATGAACACGTTTTTTTCCCGAAAAGTTCTAAAATTTCAGGAGAACATTTTTGGGAAATTATTTGAACAGGGCATCAGACATTTTATAAAATTAAAATGTGAAATTGTAGTTTAAAATATGGAATAAAAGTAATGAGTGAAAAACGTTTGAAAAATGTATGAAATGCGCTGGAAGAGGAAACATGTCAACAAATTACAAACATTTTCAGATTTAATTTCCTTCAGTGAAATAATGTGTTGTAACGATGGCCGTGTTTCCAGGTGGAGAAGTTCCTGGTGGCGAATTCTCAGGAGCTGAGCAAGGACAAGTGGCTCTGCCCTCTGAGCGGGAAGAAGTTCAAGGTGAGACGCAGAATATTTAACTTCTTCATTACGCTTCCTAGAAATACTCAAACTATTTTTGGGACATTTTAAAAAGAAATTTAAACTTTTTTACTTAAAATATTTCAAATTTCCTAGAAATATTCAAAGATTTTTTGTATTATTCTGAATTGTTTTCGGAGTGTGTCTCTCTGTGATACTCTTTGTTGTGTGTGTGTGTGTGTGTGTGACTCTTTGTTGTTGGTGTGTTTCAGGCCCCAGAGTTTGTGCGTAAACACATCCTGAACAACACGGCGACAAAGTGTCCGCCGTCAGACAGGAAGTCGTCTTCTTCAACAACTTCCTGTTGGACGCCAAGAGACCCGCCCCCTCCTGAGAAAAAGCCCCTCCCGCCACCACAAGGTGAGCGGCATTCTGGGAAATGTAGGAAACCTAATTTAAAAAATAAAAATGACTGACTTTATTTTCCTCATCTTTTAGGTTCTCAGGGTATGACATCATTTCCTGGTCAGTCTCCGCAGCAGCAAAGCCTTCTGGGATATCCTCCGAGTCAGACCCCCCATGCCCGGCTTCCCTGGTACCACACACACACACACACACACACACACACACACACACACACACACACACACACACACACACACACACACACACCACACACACTCACACACACGTTGTTATTGGGTAAATGCCCAAAATGATGTCAATAAATGAAAGTATGGTGAAAAAACAGACGTTCAGGGACAGCAGTAAAAACCTGCTAACGTCTTATCAATAAATAATAAATACATCTAAACCTGATTAAACTCAAAGGCTCATTTGGTGTTTTGACTTTGTGGGAAATATTCCTTGAAAATCCACAAAAAATGTTTGGTACAAAAATTAAAGTTTTTTTCTGTGAAAACTACCAAATATAATAGATATATATATAATAGATTTTCAAGGTGTTAAAAACTAAAGAAATGTTTTGAAAAGAAACATGTTATTTGGGTGTACATAAGAGTTTAGACTGGTTAACTTTAATTAAATGAACCAACTGATGAACTTTGCCGTTACTTAATTCGATTTAAAGAATTACAATTATTTATTATTAAACCTTTTTAATTACTACAAATATTTTATAATTATTATAACATGAGTTCACATTTTTGTTGTGTGCAAAATTAAATGGGAAAGTCTCTTGTGTATTAAGTGTGTTTTATTTATTGTGTGTGTGTGTTGCAGGTGGCGGCCCCCCCTACAACCCAAACCAGTTTGGGGCGGGGCGCGGTAACTATGACAACTTCAGGGGTCATTTAGGAGGAGGGGGGGGAGGAGGAGGAGGGGGGGGATTCCCTCCGAAACCACGGAACAACAGGTACGTAAAAAAAACACAATTTATTTTTACACATTGTTTATATTTCCTTTAATGAACAGAAATTAATGTGTGTGTGTGTTTGTGTAGGGGTGTTCGTGGGCCCGCGATCGATCATCGAGTACCGGGACCTCGACGCTCCAGATGACCTCGACTTCTTTTAGACACAAGAAAACTTTTTACCCTTTTTTTACTCCTCAACGTTTCCCATGATTCATTTCATCAACCCTCCAGCAAATGTTTTTTTTTTTTTTTAGTTAGTCAATTGTGTGTGTGTGTGTGTGTTTGTGTGTGTGTGTGTGTGTGGGTGTGTGTTTGTGTGTGTGTGTGTGTGTGTGTGTATGTGTGTGGGACCAATGTCAGTCATTACTGCTCTGAACACTTTCCAATAAAGAACAGGAAGACTAACGACGTCTAAAGTCTTTTATTTATTATATTCTATCATTTCTTTTATATCAAAGTGAATTTCTCTGGATATTTAAACTCGTATCGAGGTCTCCAAAAAATATTCAATATTTTCTGGCTTTTTTCACATTCTTCATATATTTTACAAGGTTTTTTCTTTTTACATTTTGTGCCCTTTTTCTCAACATATTTTCGCAGCAATATTTTCTTCTCCATTTTCACGACACTTTCCCTTCATTTCTTTTGGTATTTTGTAATTTTTTCAACAGATTTTTTGGTCTCTTTTCAACGTATTTTCCAGGCATTTTTCACCATACTTTCCCAACATTTATTGACTTCATTTTGGGCTTTTCTCACTGATGCTTTTAAGGCTGAGAGTATATTGATATAGCACTTTTCTGTACGCGACAATTCAAAGTGCTTTACAAAACAAATTAAAAGACTTTTTATGAATAAACATTTTATAATGGCATTTTACAACAGGCATTACAAAGCAAAGATAATACAAATAAACACCACAGGTATACAATCCATGTTTAAAAGGCATACTGTAGTTCGAATATGAGCAGCTCAATTAAAAGCAGCGGCAAAGAGACATAGAATTGTTAAAGACAATTCTATGTCATTTAGTATTTTGGTATTTTTTTCACAAAACGCATTCCCATCGGGAATTTAAATAATCTTTATTTACATGTTTTTTTGACTTGGTTCTTTTATACTCCACATTTATGTATATATATTTTTAATTAAACCAAATAAATAAAAAAACATAATCACTTGATACATATTTTTAATTTATTATAAAAAGTGGACTCATCATCAGGGTGTTTTTTCACTAGACAATAAATACATACTTTCAAAATCTGAATACTTTAACATTTAACTTACTCCATCATAATAATACATGTTATCTGTAAAGCACACTTTAAAAACATCATCATCTCAAAGTGGTTCACAATTCAACGTTAGTTAAATATTATCTATTTAAAAAAGCAGGACGTACGAAACAGGAAGTGGTTTCACTGCTCGGACAGAAGAAGAGGAAGAAGAAGAGGAAGAAGAAGAAGAAGAAGAAGAAGAAAAAGAAGAGGAAGAAGAAGAAGAGTTGATCTCATTGCACCAAGAAGCAGAATGAAGGACACTTCTCTCCTGCTCCGTGAGTAACCCTGAACACATTTAATACTTCCAGATATGAAAGAGGATAAAGGGTCATGTTTAATAGATGAGAACAAATGGGGTTTAAATGTTATAGAAACAGTGAAACAGTGATCAACAATATCTCTGTCCTGAATGCAGGACTCGTGTTTCTGTTTTGAATGTAATCACTTCAAACTAAGAAAGTGTTTGTTTGATCTCCAGTGCTGAGCTCCCTGTTCTGCTGCTCACAAACGCAGGTCAGTAACCTTTAGATTCTCAGGAGGAAACACTTTGCTGCTGGTTCTCTTTCTCAAAGACACAGAGACATTCTCTTTTTCAAGAATGCTTTAAAGAGTTCACTAAACCTAACCAGACATGGCGCTCACTGCAGTTTTAATATTGCATGAGTCCACATTGTGATGTTGATAACATGTCCATTAGTTGTGCATCCCTTATTACCGTAATGAGGGTTTACTTGGAGCAGGCAAAGTTTCCTGAAAGAAAGAGAGCTTGCTGCGTAACCAGTAAAAAGAAGCTCTGGAGAACTTTATTCTGGGACGGGTTTTATTTATTAAGTTTGACTCAGAATCCAATAACTCCCTGCAGCTCGTCTGACGGTGACTCCCAGCAGCTCTCAGGTATTTGAAGGAGAACGTGTCTCTCTGAGATGTGAGGACGCCTCTGATGGATGGACTGTGAGGAGAAACACGAGCAATGAGAAAGAGCTGAGTGTAAAGACTGGGGAAGATCTGCTGGTTCCTCCTGTACCATCAGCTACATGGACCCTGTGGACAGTGGAGTGTACTGGTGTGAGTCCACAGAGGGATCCACCAGTAACACCATCACCATCACCGTCTCTGGTAAGATCAGCCTCTCTGTTTCCTCATCAATACTAAAAATAATTTAAGAGTTCATCAGAAGAGGAAGCTGGACGACCTCAGAGCTGCTAGCTTGTGCTAACCACAGGGTACAAAACACACATTCTCACACACACTATCATCCACTGAAATACACCTCAGTACAGTCTCATACTTTAGGGACTGGGAAACACTGACGTTTTACATTTTTATTTAGTTCAAAATATAATTATTTTTAGAGAAAATGCTCTTTTTCTAAAGTGTCCCTCTTAAGTACTTAAACTCCAGATGGTCCACACAAGGATATATGACCAAGAATACAGTCCCTGGAAATCATCAATCAACCCCTCGACTCGTCAGAGTAGATGTTGTTTCTGTCTCTGTGTTCAGGTATTGAGTTTATCCTGTCAGAGTAGATGTTGTTTCTGTCTCTGTGTTCAGGTATAGAGTTTTCCTGTCAGAGTAGATGTTGTTTCTGTCTCTGTGTTCAGGTATAGAGTTTATCCTGTCAGAGTAGATGTTGTTTCTGTCTCTGTGTTCAGGTATAGAGTTTATCCTGTCAGAGTAGATGTTGTTTCTGTCTCTGTGTTCAGGTATAGAGTTGATCCTGTCAGAGTAGATGTTGTTTCTGTCTCTGTGTTCAGGTATAGAGTTTATCCTGTCAGAGTAGATGTTGTTTCTGTCTCTGTGTTCAGATATAGAGTTTATCCTGTCAGAGTAGAAGTTGTTTCTGTCTCTGTGTTCAGGTATAGAGTTTATCCTGTCAGAGTAGATGTTGTTTCTGTCTCTGTGTTCAGATATAGAGTTTATCCTGTCAGAGTAGAAGTTGTTTCTGTCTCTGTGTTCAGGTATAGAGTTTATCCTGTCAGAGTAGATGTTGTTTCTGTCTCTGTGTTCAGGTATAGAGTTTATCCTGTCAGAGTAATGTTGTTTTCTGTCTCTGTGTTCAGGTGGATCAGTGATCCTGCAGAGTCCTGCCCTCCCTGTGATGGAGGGAGATGACGTCACTCTGACCTGTAGAACAAGGATGGCCGACCCCCCCCCTGCTGATTTCTACAAAGATGGCGTCCTCATCAGGACTGAGTCTGATGGTCACATGACCCTCCACCATGTCTCCAGTCTGATGAAGGCCTCTACAAGTGTAGAGTCCAGAATGAAGGAGAGTCTCCAGAGAGCCGGCTGTCTGTCTCAGGTGAGGAGCTTTCCTTGTTTCAGGACTCATTCCTTCAGATGTTTCACCTGACCAGGTGTGATTCTCTCTGCAGAAAGACCTCCTGCCTCCTCCCTCCACCTTGTGTTCAGGCTGATCTGCCACCTGGTGGTTTTTCTGCCCGTACTGCATCTCCACTTTCTCATGGTGTCTATTTATCGAGAGAGGCCAGAGTAACTTCTCTCAATTTGAAAATCTAATTTACCTAAACGAGACATCTGTTCATTTTAAAGCGTATCATTTACGTTTTAACGGCGGGGGCAAAAACGCAACATCTGCAAGAAACAGCGTCTGAGGGCTTCTTAACATTTAACAAACTATGAATGTGTCACATCCACTTAACGGAAGAAACTCAGCTAGCTGACGATATGAACCATTTTTACCGAAACAAAACACAAGTCTCACAAGCAGCCCTAAATGAGCCCTGAGCGAAATAATTCTATCGCACTTAGCACAGAACTCACGGTATAAATACTTTATTACTTATCGGATCTGCACAAACAAGATATCAGATTAAAGTAAAAGTATCATCACCGTACATCAAAACTCACCGCAGCGAAAGCGAGCAAAGACAACACTTAACGTAGCTTTAGGTAGCCAAAACGGCAAATGTCTTACCTTTGCTGTTTTTCTGATAAAAAGTTGTGTTCAATGGCATTACACGATAAAAACGCTGCTGAAGGTTAATCCAATGTGTCTGTGTCACTTTGAAATGATTACTGATAATCCATCATCATATTTACTAGTTTTCAGTTTTCAGAGTGTAACATATGGCGCGTTTACACCGGAGTACTTTTCCACAATAGTTAATCAGAACTCAGATATTTGCGTTCACACCAAAAAGAGCCTGAACTAAATTAGTTAATCAGAACCTTTTTACCCCCTTGTTCGTCCCTGCTAGAGAGCAGAGACTTTCATGGAGAAAAAGGTTCCTATGTCTGATTGGCTGGGCGGATTGCAAACCACGGCCCGTAAAACTCCCAAAAGTTTTGTGAAGCCGCCATTTTATTATCCTCGCATTATCATTATTAGCATTAGCATTAGCCCAGCTCACAAACGCAGAGAGACTAACTTATGGCAACACAAAAGAAAACATGGGAGCTGTGGAGATGAGGAGGTGTCGGCGTTCTGGCGATTTACTCGGAAGGCTTCAGTAGAAGCTGCTGGGAGTCCTTGTTACTTGTTAGACGCTTTTATCCAAAGCGACTTACATACTCAATACTGTGGACAATCCCCAGGCAATTTGGGGTGAAGTGTCTCAGGGACACAACGACATGCTGACTGCAGTGGGGTTTGAACCTGTGATCCCCTGATCCGAACACCTACGGACAACCCACTACGCCACACGCCTCCCATCATTCAAGGGTGGTTTTCACTATAAGTAATGGGTGTTTTTTGGACAGACACTATAATTTAAATTTTTTTACTATGTTCAATCTGAATTCACTTTAAAGGGGACCTATCATGCAAATGCACGTTTTGATGTCTGTTATACATCAATATGTGTCCCCGGTGTGTCAGGGAACTCACGCAGCGTCAGAAATAAAACCTCTCTCTTTCCTCCGTACCCAAATCTCTAAAAATGGGGAACAACGGAGCTGATCCAGATTTGCATCTGATATGACGTAATATCTGAAATGTGGACCCACGGGCCAATCAGAAACGTTGCTATCAGAAACAATGCCCGACTGTTTTGGACGTAATATGGTCATGTTTACATTAGCATGGCTAACACTCAGAGCTAACCTGTACTGGAGAGCATGTGTGAAGAAGCAGGAAATAAAAGGAACTCACCTTGTGGTATAACCGGCAAGAGAGAAAGCCTTTGAGCTCCATACTGTTTCAGAGAGAATCCTTGATAATCCATGATATGGCGTTTCATCACGGCAGCATTTAGTTTAGACAGTAGCTGCCGGGTCCCGCATGAGCTCAGACCCCTCCTTTTTTTTATCAATTTCTTTTTTTATAAAGCTTTATACCCCAAATCAGCACTTTAGAAACAGGAAGTGAATAGAGGGATATGAGGCATGGCTAGAATGGGTGATCTGTTTGGTATTTTGAGCAAAACACTTCATAGACATGTTTTTTATATATTTTTATATATCTGAGACCTATGCTATTGCCTACAAATAGCATGATAGGTGACTTTTAAAATAAAACAATTCTATATTGATTCTGACTTTTCTACATCCAACTCACAGGTGTATCATTGCTTTGAGAAAAAAGATTATTATTTACCCCTTTTAGAAGTGAAGTTAGTCATTTGTTCTGGGAATGTCATTTTCGAGCCTGAGACCTGAGAAACAGGTTAAAGCCTCTTTTCTGACTCAGATGAAGATACACCTGTTCATCGTCGCTCCTAAGATGCATTTAGGTAATTAGGAAGTCTTTCAGATGAAAATAATCTTCCTGGAAGGGTCGGTGTGAAAGCAAATTTAACCGGTCTGATATTAAGCAGGACACGGGACCGATATACCAAATGTTACCACTAGGTGTTGCCCTGACTTTTATTTCCTCAGTTTTTCTCCATATTGCCTTGCCTGTATTTGATCCAAAACGGCACAGATGCAGCCGCTTTATTATTATTTATCTTTACATCACTGCATGACTTGTCCTGAACCCCAGAAGACGTGAACTTTAACGTAACAAACACTGCTTTTCAGACACTAGCCCGCCATTGGTCCGTTAAGCAACCAAAACATATTATTTTAATCACGTTGTCATATTGCTAACTACTAGTGTTAGAGAAGGTGGATTTAGCACCGTGACTAGGTCGGCACAAGTTGCTAATGGAGGCTACTTTTGAATTAGCCAGAACATGTTAAAATGCTAGATGCCTCACATCGGACTGAAGCAGAAACTCAGTCACCAGCTCAGGAGGGTTGAGAAGTCTGCTGTTGATATCTGTCAGAATATCTAACAGAACTCTTCCTCATATATTTTTTACATTTTCTTTCCGACTGCAGGAAGTGACCCGCCCACCCACGCTGAGGGGATTGGACGATGACTACGATGATGTCATGTCTGCTGTCACACGGAGCATCAGTTCTGAAACAGTGGAGGACCCAGAACGCTCCCTGAGGAACGCCATGTTTTGAACTCAGTGTAATTACATTCAATCATGTATTGACTGATATCGTGCACATGCAATATTATTCCCTTTATTTCTGAAGCAGTGGTCTATTAGCATTAGCAGCTAATGCTCAGTACAAAGAGGATATGCAGATACAAAGAAACATATACTAAAGTTAAACAATTAGAAAGTTGTAATTTGGCCATTTTCTTTCACATTTCAGGAAAATCTACTAAACTTTTAAAATCATTGAATTCATTCAGGATTTATCCCAAAAATCTCCTAAAGCTTTTCACAAACATTACATGTTCCTGTTTGTTACTTCCTCTCTGCCTTCTTCTGGTGATCTATCTGACGTCCAGCGCTCGTCCTTTACCCTCTTTCCTTTCTCTTTCTTGATCCGCTAAGAAAAATAGTCCGTTGTTGTTACCGTTGAAACTACGTAGCAATGGCAGGATATGCTTCGAAAGCGTTTTTGAGGAGCTTTTGATTACAGATTTAAAAACATCGCTGCTTGCTTTAAAAGTAGCACAATTCATTATGTCAGACCTTGGGAAGGATCTAGATATCCCTGCCCTAATGCCAAAGGAACTGCACACTGAATATGTTTTGCTGTTTGATGTCTATGTCTGGACTGCTGCGTAAAAAGGAGGGTTTCTGCCCCGTTACTTCTCCGCTGTTTTCTTGTCGCTCTTGTCTTGTCGGTTTTCGGCCAAACTGTATACAGTTCAATCGACCGGACTTCTTTCTGCAGATGTGAGCGTCCTTAACAACGGTCAATAAGTCCTTGACAGCGGTCTTCACTACTGGATTAAAAACGTGTCACGTGTTCTGAATTGACCAATCAGAATCAAGTTCTCAACTAAGCCATGTAATAATATGTTATAACAACATATTCTAATTTCTTAACGATATATTTTCATGTTATAACAACATCTTTTAACGTTATAACGTGTTATTTTCATGTTACAACAATATATTGTCACAATACGAAAATATATGACTTTATACCATATTTTCATCCTAGAACGAGATATTTTAGTGTTTTAACGAGAACATTTAGTTTTTAATGCGATATTTTAACTTTATAACATATTTAAGCGTATTAACGTGAATTTGTCTCAATATTAAAAGATATAGTGACTTTTTACCATATTTTCAAGTTATAATGATACATTTTTGTAATAACAAGATATTTTTGTGTCATAACGATATATTTTAACGTTATAACGTGATATTGTCACAGTACAAAATATATATTGACTTTATACCATATTTGAGTGTTATAATGAGATTTATCCACTTAATAACTAACTTTACAACGACATATTTTTAGTGTTTAGTGTTATAACGAGATATTTTATTGTTATAACAAGATATCTTTGTGTTTTTTAAAAGTGTATTGTTTGGTCCAAATTTAAGCTGATAGTTGTTAAAAAATAAAGATGTAATTGTTTTCTGGTATTATAATCACATATTTGACATAAAATGGCTAAATAATGACTAATTTCAGGATTTAAGAACTGATTCCTGCAGCTTTTCATTTCCGTTTTTTATAAACTAGAGGTATTTTTATCTGAGATTTAACCACACAAAAGTTAAACTAAAGCAGAAATAGGAAGTGGTTTTACTGCTCGGACAGAAGAAGAAGAAGAAGAAGAAGAAGAGTTGATCTCATTGCCCAAGAAGCAGAATGAAGGACACTTCTCTCCTGCTCCGTGAGTAACCCTGAACACATTTAATACTTCCAGATATGAAAGAGGGATAAAGGGTAATGTTTAATAGATGAGAACAAATGGGGTTTAAATGTTATAAAAACAGTGAAAAAGTGATCAACAATATCTCTCTCCTGAATGCAGGACTCGTGTTTCTGTTTTGAATGTAATCACTTCAAACTAAGAAAGTGTTGTGTTTGATCTCCAGTGCTGAGCTCCCTGTTCTGCTGCTCAACAAACGCAGGTCAGTAACCTTTAGATTCTCAGGAGGAAACACTTTGCTGCTGGTTCTCTTTCTCAAAGACACAGAGACATTCTCTTTTTCAAAGAATGCTTTAAAGGCTACATTTATTTCTGCTCACTAAACTATATTGAGTTGAATATTTGATCCTGTTTGAGTGTTTGTTAACGTGATGAAACCACTGTCTCTGAACACTCTGACGCCTGAACGCCTGCAGTCAGTAAAGCTCACAGATCTATGAATACATGTGAGTGGTTCTTCCAGTATCTGCTGCCACAGCTGCTTCATAGCATCAAGACGCTCCTTCTTCATGAGACCCTCAACTATACCACATTTAAGAACTCTTTACACATCAGAGGATCCAATCCTACCACGCTTTATGAGTAGCAAGACGTTCCTTTCAAAGCAACTCTTTCTGTTGTTCGTCTGGATATAAGAGGAACTTCCTGATGAAATCATCATCTGTCTTTTTGGAGATGTTCTGTCTCTGTTTGAAAAGTTGAAAAGGTGAATTCCTTTTGACTCTGGGTTCAGCTGTAGGGCCTGTTGTGATCTGAACTAAACACAAGTACATTGACAACAGTGGACTTGGACACGTAAGAGATGGGGCACGAGTACCTTTAAAATAACTCTTTAAATACAATGTTTTATTATCTGTATTGTTATGTGTTCGGCCCCTGATGTGAACTGCAAGTATTATGTTCCCTCAGGATAAGAGTTCACTAAACCTAACCAACATGGCGCTCACTGCAGTTTGAATATAGCATGAGTCCACATTGTGATGTTGATAACATGTCCATTAGTTGTGCATCCCTTATTACCGTAATAAGGGTTTACTTGGAGCAGGCAAAGTTTCCTGAGAGAAAGAGAGCTTGCTGCGTAACCAGTAAAAAGAAGCTCTGGAGAACTTTATTCTGGGACGGGTTTTATTTTTTAAGTTTGACTCAGAATCCAATAACTCCCTGCAGCTCGTCTGACGGTGACTCCCAGCAGCTCTCAGGTATTTAGAGATGAAAATGTCTCTCTGAGATGTGAGGACGCCTCTGATGGATGGACTGTGAGGAGAAACACGAGCATTGATAACAGAGCTGAGTGTGAAGACTGGGGAAGACCTGCTGGTTCCTCCTGTACCATCAGCTACATGGACCCTTCGGAGAGTGGAGAGTACTGGTGTGAGTCCACAGGGATCCACCAGTAACACCATCACCATCACCGTCTCTGGTAAGATCAGCCTCTCTGTTTCCTCATCAATACTAAAAATAATTTAAGAAGTTCATCAGAAAGAGGAAGCTGGACGACCTCAGAGCTGCTAGCTTGTGAAACACTGACGTTTATCTTTTTATTCTGTTTATTCATTTTGTTCTATATTATCATAATTTAAGAGAAAATGCTCTTTTTCTAGCACATAAACTCTGTGTTCAGGTATAGAGTTTATCCTGTCAGAGTAGATGTTGTTTCTGTCTCTGTGTCCAGAGGCCTGTACTACGAAGTCGGATTTTCGCTTAGCCGGCTGACTTCAGGGAAAACTCTGGGTTTCCGGTCCTACGACGCTGGTTCTCTTTTTAGCGGGCTAGATCTCCATGGTAACTTATGCTGAGCGGCTAACCTCCTCGGGAGGAGGTTAGGTTGCAGGCTAAGAGATCAACTCAGTGAAAGCACCGCCTGCTGACCAATCAGAGCTCCGTGTGCGGAGTTTAAAGCTATCAAGTCATATTACAGGATAGAGGAAATACAGAAAAACTGCCGTTGCAGGAAAGACGGCCGGCAAAGATCACCTGACTGTGTGAACGTGAACATTAATAGAATATCCCCTCCCATCTTCAGAGCAATCTGACTATTACAACATTAGCGTTAAGAAAGCTTACTTAAATATCTGCCACAACATAAGTAACCGGATCAGAGTAACATTACGTACAGTCCACTGTGAGTGCAGACGTCGATATGTCCCATTATCATTCATATCATATCACATCATAATGTATCATATATTTCCTTATCTGAGTCAGCTGAGCCGTATCTGGCCGTGCAACACTCACAGTGTCACATACTGTATGCAGAAGTATTATTTTAAGCAACACATTAAGTTGACGAAACACTGGAGTCAAATGTAATGAAAGTCAGATCGTGTCTTGGACGGGGCAGTGATATCATAAACCTGTTAATGTACGCATTCAAACACTTTTTCTTTTACCAGCTGTATTCACCTTGCAGCTGCAGCTATGTGGCTTTGATCCTGGATAAAGTGTTTAAGTCATGGATGTTTAAAGTTTAACTTCTTCATATTTGACTAATATTAAAGTTCACTTTTCATTCAGGAAGTATGCCGCTGCGCTGTCAGTACGCTTGTCCATGTTTGTGATTGGTCGAATGCTCCAAATACCACCCCTTTCATGTGAACGCGCACCTAACTAGATAGGACACGGCTGGCTTGAGCGATCCACTTGATAACCAGCGTCGTAGGACCGCTTAGCGAGAGCGCGTATGTTTTGGATTGGGCCAACCGGCTAACTCAAACATATCCAGGTTAGGAAAATCCGGCTTTGTAGTACAGGCCTCAGAGTAGATGTTGTTTCTGTCTCTGTGTTCAGGTATAGAGTTTATCCTGTCAGAGTAGATGTTGTTTCTGTCTCTGTGTTCAGGTATAGAGTTTATCCTGTCAGAGTAGATGTTGTTTCTGTCTCTGTGTTCAGGTATAGAGTTTATCCTGTCAGAGTAGATGTTGTTTCTGTCTCTGTGTTCAGGTATAGAGTTTATCCTGTCAGAGTAGATGTTGTTTCTGTCTCTGTGTTCAGGTATAGAGTTGATCCTGTCAGAGTAGATGTTGTTTCTGTCTCTCTTCAGGTATAGAGTTTATCCTGTCAGAGTAGATGTTGTTTCTGTCTCTGTGTTCAGATATAGAGTTTATCCTGTCAGAGTAGATGTTGTTTCTGTCTCTGTGTTCAGGTATAGAGTTTATCCTGTCAGAGTAGATGTTGTTTCTGTCTCTGTGTTCAGGTATAGAGTTTATCCTGTCAGAGTAGATGTTGTTTCTGTCTCTGTGTTCAGGTATAGAGTTTATCCTGTCAGAGTAGATGTTGTTTCTGTCTCTGTGTTCAGGTATAGAGTTTATCCTGTCAGAGTAGATGTTGTTTCTGTCTCTGTGTTCAGGTATAGAGTTTATCCTGTCAGAGTAGATGTTGTTTCTGTCTCTGTGTTCAGATATAGAGTTTATCCTGTCAGAGTAGATGTTGTTCCTGTCTCTGTGTTCAGGTGGATCAGTGATCCTGCAGAGTCCTGCCCTCCCTGTGATGGAGGGAGATGACGTCACTCTGACCTGTAGAACAAAGATGGCCGACCCCCCCTCTGCTGATTTCTACAAAAATGGCGTCTTCATCAGGACTGAGTCTGATGGTCACATGACCCTCCACCATGTCTCCAGTCTGATGAAGGCCTCTACAAGTGTAGAGTCCAGAATAAAGGAGAGTCTCCAGAGAGCCGGCTGTCTGTCTCAGGTGAGGAGCTTTCCTTTGGTTTCAGGACTCATTCCTTCAGATGTTCACCTGACCAGGTGTGATTCTCTCTGCAGACAAACCTACCACCACTTCCTCTCCTCCTACATCCACCATGGACCTACCTCCACCTTGTGCCCCTCCCTCCCCCTTGTGTTCAGGCTGATCTGCCACCTGGTGGTTTTCTGCCCGTACTGCATCTCCACTTTCCTCATGGTGTCTATATATCGAGAGAGGGCTACAGGTAACTTCTCTCAATTTGCACATCTAAAGCAGGGTGTCCAAACTACGGCCCAGGGGCCAAATGCTGCCCACGGACCATTTTGAATCGGCCCTCAGCTAATTCAAAAAGTATAATGGAATATGGCACAAATGAAACTTGTGCTTGTCTTATATTGTACTTCTTAAATATAAATGTAAACATATGTTACACAGAAGTATTCATGTGTTAATGAAACCACTTTCAAATACATTCAGTCAATTAAAGTTGGAAACATTTTCTAACAAATCTTAGTTGATAAGAAAAAAGCCCAATGACTTATTTCCACAACAAGCTTGAAATAAACCTTCATATTTCCTCTTATTATAATCAATCTGAGGATCTGTTTTAAGGGAAGAGCTAAACACTCACAAGCATCATGTACCTACATTTGATTGATTTTACTAACTGAACTTACGAGGTAATAAACCTCTAGAGAGCGGCCCAGCCCTTCACATATATTTCTGTATGCGGCCCTCGTGAAAACAGTTTGGACCCCCCTGATCTAAAGGGATTTAATATCCACCAAACTCTTTACTTTTCTACATTTCTTTCTGACAACAGGAAGTGACCCGTCTGTCTCCGTTGTGATGACTCCGCCCCCCCGCTGAGCAGGGATTGGACGATGACTACGATGATGTCATGTCTGCTGTCACCACGGAGCATCAGTTCTGAAACAGTGGAGGACCCAGAACGCTTCCCTGAGGAACGCCATGTTTTGAACTCAGTGTAATTACATTCAATCATGTATTGACTGATATCGTGCACATGCAATATTATTCCCTTTATTTCTGAAGCAGTGGTCTATTAGCATTAGCAGCTAATGCTCAGTACAAAGAAGATATGCAGATACAAAGAAAACATATACTAAAGTTAAACAATTAGAAAGTTGTAATTTTGGCCATTTTCTTTCACATTTCAGGAAAATCTACTAAACTTTTAAAATCATTGAATTCATTCAGGATTTATCCCAAAAATCTCCTAAAGCTTTTCACAAACATTGATGTATGTATTAAATGTACATCACCATATGTAGAAGTTGGAACATTGTTTATTTTGATAGAAATCTTGTAGAAAATCATCTCCAGGATCTTTATTGACTTATTGACGAGTGGAAGGTGAGTCTAGTTTACAGTTACATTAAATAACTCTGCGTATAAACTCTTATCATTATCTGTTCACCAGACTCCGTTAGAAACCCTGTTTTTTAAAGCTTACATCCTCAAAATGATTTGCAGGTCTTCTGGGACGGGTCTGCTTTCTGTCCCAGAACTAAACCTGGAGAAGTTCAGTTATTCATCTCCAAATATCTGGATCAAACCCCCAGAAACCTGCAGGTCCTTTTAAATCCAGACTGAAGACTTCCCTGTTTGCTTTGAACTGAACTATTCTTATCTCACGATGCACAGTAACTGTTATTCATGTGTTGTATACCTGAGTTATTCTATATCAGCTAGTTTCATGTTTATTTTAGTCCCTCTGCTTTTGAATGATCTGCTGCATTATTTCTTAATGTCTTTCAGTTGTGTAACGCACTTTGAATCGCCTTGTGTTGAAGAAGCTTTAAATAAACCTGCCTTACAGGAACACTTGTATTTCATCATTAGGGTTTGTTGTGTTGGGTTTCCTTTCCCTCTCAGAGCAATTATATTAAATACTCCTTCCAAAAAATAAAGTGTAGCTTATTATTTATTCTATATTAGTATATTTTCCTTTAGTTATAATAGTGTTTTTTGGAAAAGGTATGTATTATATATCCAGTAGTAGGTGGTAATGAAAAACCTGAGCACATTAATCTGAGAGAGATGAGTTATTGTTTTCACAACGTAACTCCTGATTATTTGAGAATCCTTTTAGTGGGTTAAGATCATTCTTAGATTAAGTGAGAATGGATTTAACTTCTGAATGTCTGCAATAATCAATGGCATTAATAATTAATATCTCATTCTTAACTGTGAATGGTTTTCATTTATTTAACATTAGAAATGTTTTAGTCTGGCCAAACTTCTCTGTTGAGATTCCTGGAAAAGGGAAATGACATAAAAGATTTTTCATAAAAAAAGTTGATTCAAAAACAAAACTCTGTTATTAGATCTTTACGGACGTCAGATGTCCTGTTGGGTATTCAGCCCTCCAGCGCCAGGGGGCGGTGTGGAGCTCAGTAAGACCTCCATTAAACCACAGAAGAAGAAGCAGAGTGTAAACAAACCATCAGCCGGCTTTCTGTCGCTGTTTAACAGGTGGATTTGTGTGTGTTCAGACTTGCTGCTGTTTATAGTTTTTATTTGATCATGTTTGTACTTTTTTCCACCTTTTAAAGATTAAAAAATTGGTGCTTTAACATCAAATAATTTCACATTTTAGGAAAAATAAAGTAGTATCTATCTTTTTACTGAGCATACACTAAAAGAGAAGAGCACGAGTTGTGGTAATAAGTAGTAATAAAAGGGGTTGGGTGATTATTGGAAGTACATTTACTCAAGTACTATACTTAAGTATACTTTTGAGGTACCTGTACTTTACTTGAGTATTTACATTGTATGCTACTGTGTACTTTTACTCCACTCCAGTTCAGAGGTAAATGGTCAACCCAGTCTCACGGCATTTCGTGTTATTAGTCAAGAAATTAATTTAATCTATTGATTCGTGTTCACCAACACGATTTTCTATTTTTTTTTCGTGTCACACAGAACGATTTTAAATGCAATGTATTTCTATTGGTAGTATGTTCGTGCCTGCAACACGTCTTTCTGTCCGGTCGGGTCTTGGAAGACCAGAAGCTGTGTGGTTCATAAAAACATGTTCTTACTCAATATCTCACCCTAAGCCTAACCCTATCCCTTTTATTTTAAATTGTATAATGTCTGAGTTTTTTTGCCGTCAGTGAGGAAAAGAAATGTCTCAGAGCCTCAGAATACTGACATCTGGATTTTATGTCATCTTTTTTTCCTTCTAATTTGTTATTATTTGGTGCAGGCACGAAACACACTACCAATAGAAACATTGCCTCTAAAATCGTTCTGTGTCAGAATACTTAAATCTGTATTTTTTTAAATGTCTTTTTCCTTCTAATTTTTATTATTTACATTGCTTTTAAAATCGTTCTGTGTGACACGAAAAAAATGGCGTAATCGTGTTGGTGAACACGAATCAATAGATTAATTTCGTGACTATAACACGAAATGCCGTGAGACTGTGTTGAAATGGTGTACTTTGACTCCACTACATGTATGAATACCTTTAGTTACTTTACAGATGTGGATAATGATGTGAAATATAATCAAGTGTTAAATCAGACTTTAGTTCCACCTGGAGTAAATCCACAAGCTACCCTGCAGTATACAAAGTCATTCAAACTAGCTGCACCTTTACCAGCTTTGAGAACACTTTCATGATCAATCATTATAAAACATATCATATATATTATTCTGAAATGGACCAATCTGCACAATCACTACTTTTACTGTACTTTCACTATATTTTGATGAGAATACTTTAATGTCTCTAAAGTACAAGATCTACTTGTAAAATGGAGACAAAAGAAGTTTGGAACCACTGGTTTATAAAAAAGTTAAAAAAAGGTTGAAATAACGAGGTTTTCACGACAAACTAAAGATGTTTATTCGATCATTTTTAAAAGAAGGTAAAATTAGGCTTTAAATGAAAAAGGTGCAAAAAGGTGTTTTATTTAAAATTCCAAAAATGAATAAACAAATTCATCAAAAAACATTTTACATGTCAGTTTTAAGATATATATTTACACAAACAGCTGGTCTTTGAACAGATATTTACACAAGTTTATTTAATGCTTTAAAAACAATAACAGGTCTAATCTACCCGGCAACTCCTGTCCAGTCTCTCTGCAGACACTCCTTAATAAACGCTGAAATAGTATTTCCTCACAATCTAAATCCTTCTCAGATTTAGTTTAACTTATTATTTTAATTATTATTTTGAACAAGATTTATTGTGAATAAAAAACAGCAGCATGGTCTTAAATAAAAACAGCCCGCAGTGATGTCATCAACAGGCGCCTCGTCTCAGTGTGACATCATCAACAGCGATCTGTCCTCGCCGTCCTCTCCTGCGCTCGGCCTTCAACAACACCTGCACACACACACACACACACACACACAACACACACACCCACACACACACACACCACACACACACACACCACACACACACACACAACACAACACACACACACACACACACACACACACACACACACACACACACACACACACACAAACACACACACACACACACGCAAATGTCAAAAACGTCAAAAACAACATCCTTTACACAAAACGAAATGAATGTGTGTTTTGTCTGTGTGTGTGTGTGTGTCTGTGTGTGTGTGTGTGTGTGTGTGTGTGTCTGTGTGTGTGTGTGTGTGTGTGTGTTGTGTGTGTGTGTGTGTGTGTGTTGTGTGTTTCTCACCTTGTCCAAAGAGTGTGTCGTCAAGGTAACCTGTGTGTGTCTCCACCCGTGTCCACCTGTCCGAGTCCAGAGGGCGGAGCTAAACCTGCGAGAGCCAATCAGAGACCAGACGTCAGACAGGTCATGGTTCAATGATAATATTATATTTGATATATTTTGGTACCTCTGGTCTCGTCCTTTCTTCCTGATGAAGAGCTGCAGCACGCCCACATGGTGCCCCGTCAGCCAATGGGAGAAGGAGAAGCAGAGGTCTCCGTGGCTCCAGGGCGGGACTATTGGGACGGCCAATCGAGCACCACGGATGCTCCTTTGTCCCGCCTTCAGCTCTGAAACGGACAGGTACCGCCCACCTTGGGAAATAATGAAAAAGAGAAGAATATAAAGAGAAATATCTGAGTTAAAAATCTGAAGAAAGCATTTTAGTATGTGGACATAACAAATAAAACGACAGTATAGTATGTCGGAAAAGTAAAAAACGACGTAGTAGTCTTTTTAAAACTTTTTCCACATACTATACTTTGTCGTTTCTTTGAGTTTATTATGTCGGTTTTTCTCAAAATGTCAGTATACTTGTATTTCTACATTTATTATGAAAATACGGTTTACTTTGTCTTTTGTTTGTTTCTTTGTATATAATCTTTAACCTGTTACGCACGCCCCCCCGGTACCGGGAGGATAAACGCGTAATTTGCAGGAAACAACGTCTAAGGAATCTTAATATTTAATAAACTATGAATGTTTTATATCCATGTAACGGGAAGAAACTCAGCTAACTGATCTTTTTAATTTTTTTTCTCCAAAAAAACCCCACAATGCTAACACTCAGCCTCTGAATTAGCCACGAGCGAAAAAATGTAACCTATCACGGCACTTAAACTCACAATAACTCCCTTATTACTTATCCTAGATGCACAGCCAACCCCTCGATTAGCATCTCCTGGAGACACAGAATCTAGTGGTGCCCACCTCAACACTCAGTGATAAACATTTGCGACGCTATAAACGAAAGCCTACATCAGAACATGTGGAGCTAAGTAGCTAGAAACGCTAACATGGCTTACCTTGGTCAAAACTGGTCTTCAATGGCATTAAAACGATAAAAAAACGATGCTGCAGTTAATCCATAGGTTAATCCAATGTGTCTGTGTCCTCTTTGAAATGATTTCTGATAATCCATAAGCAATAAAACTGCTTTTTAGTTTCCAAATGCAGAGCTAGAGATCGGTCCACTCTGCTGCTAAATTACATGCGCGCAGCCCCCACCTCTTCTCTTCACAACGTGTGTGTTTGGGAGCGTCCCCCTTCGATTCTATTGGCTCTAACGGTCAGAAAGAGGTGTCAACCATCAAAATCGAGCAAGGGGGGCCAGAGATATGGAAAAAAAAACATTTCCACCCAAATCACCTCAGAGGTGGTGGTTTTGGCTAAACCTCTCTAAAAAGGTCAAATGTCACTTGTTTTGCATCAATCTTGATACAGGGTACTTATTATATGTTGTACTTTGGATTCCTAAAGCTTTTAGTCTACTAACCCATCATCCAAGGGTAGTTTTCACTATCTGTAAAAAATAATATTTGGACGGACACTATAATTTACAGTTTTTTACTATGTAAAATCTGAATTTTCTTTAAAATAAAAAACATCTATATGGATTCTGACACTTCTACATCCAACTCACAGATGTAACCTTGCTTTGATAAAAGAAATTATTCATATAACCCTTTTAGAAGTTAGGTTGTAGTCATTTGTTTTGGGCATGTCATTTTCGAGCCTGAAACATGAAAAAAGGCTTGGTGCTTAACAGGTTAAATACGAGATATGCT
>JAAOOA010000229.1:107500-120000 GCA_012861695.1 Trematomus loennbergii
CAAGAAACTCAAAGTGCTTTACAAAGTTTAGAGTAATGAAAGCAAAGATAATGAAACAGGAATAGCAGGTACAGAGCGGTGTGAGATGAGAAGAGTTCAATTCAAAGCAGCAGAAAGCAAAGTCTTCTTGCTGGATGTAACGGTAGTCTTCGTAGCAGAGGACCTGCAGGTTTCTGGTGGTTTGTTCCAGATGTTGGAGCTCACTAACTGAACTGCTCCAGGTTTAGTTCTGACTCTAAAACAAGTGTTTCTACGATGCATTGCCTCGTTCTGCAGAGGCTGTAAATCACTGCAGGAGGAAGTGTACTTAGGGTTTAACACGCAGAGGCTGGTTCAGACCGGATCAGAGTGTGTGTGTGTGTGTGTGTGTGTGTGTGAGTGTGTGTGTGTGTGTGTGTGTGTGTGTGTGTGTGTGTGTGTGTGTGTGTGTGTGTGTCTGTGTGTGTGTGTGTTCTCCTGTTTCCACGCTCCTGTCTGAACATGAATGATAGAGAGAGGAAGCACATACTTTCTCTCTCACGCTTTCTGTGCAAAGCAGTGATTATTATTCTGTCTCTTCTACCTCTGATTAAAAAGACATTTGATTGGATACTCTCCTGTGTTCATGGTTTGTACTCGGACAGCATGAGTGCATCATGAGTGCATTAAAGCTTCCAGATGAAATGATAAAGGAATAAAGTGGAAGAAGTCCCTCCTAGTTTCACAAAGAACAGACACAAGCAGCAGGTCTGAATATTTGCGGCTGGAAACATGTTGTTCCGTCACTTGTTGATAATTTAATCAGCTGTTTGCTGTAAAAAAAATCAGAAAATGTTCCTCACAGTTTCTCAGAGTCCGAGCTGTGTCACTAGAAACACTGCACAATCCAGAGGCTAAGGAACAGCTTGGAGAGGCATCCTGCTCTTATCAACACAGCTGCTAAGTTACCCATAACTCCATACATCAGTTTCAAAGCAGTCAGCAAAGATCAGAAGTATTGCATCAGACAAATAGGTTTAGTGAGGACCAAAGACACACTGCAGAGTATTTGATGTAATGGATAACTCATATGTTGTATTTTGCAGGTTTGTCCCTTTAAAAGAGACCAGAGCAACATAAATATGAATATTATTTTATTTAAAACACCATAAAGTGAATTAACGTCACAGTTAAATCACGTTTGGGAATTTACAGCACGTCTAGAAATGTCTCTACATGTTCGTTAATTCCACAAATATCAATAATAACGAGATAATAGAGAGATATGAACCTGTTGTAGTCCACTTCCTGTCCCCAGCTCCTCGCACAGAACCAGAGCAGAACCAGGCTGAACCGGGCCAGCATTATCCCGCTTTCACCCGGGACAAAACACGGGCTAAAATCCGCTCCTGGTCCGGAGACTCATCCCGATGCCGGTTTAAAGACGGTGAACAAAGAGATGAAATGTGGGGAAACGGGCAGGAACTGGATTTAAGACGAAAGAAACTAAAGGTTATTAAATGAAATTAGTTTTTTAGGTGTTAAAAGACGGCGAGTCCTTAAACATCTAAAAAGTCACCGGTTTGAAACGTTAAAAACATTCACTTGTCAAGTTGTTACCGTGTAAATAACGGTAAATCCTCCTCTAGAAAGATCCAAAACGTTACAATAGACACAACTGAATTAGAAAAAGTGTTTAAAACGGCGGCTTTTGACGTTAAAATGATCCCTTATTGTGTTTCTGAAGGTGTTAAAACCCGGTGGGTTCGCCCGGTACGTTCCTAATGCTGCAGATAGAGAGAGGGTCCTCGCGCACGCTCTGATTGGCTCTCAGGATTCCAACGGCTGCTAGCGCGTGCCGGATAGAACGGGAGGAAAAAACTGAAAGAAAAAATAATTTCAGATTTCCTTTTCGTTTTAAATAAAGTGTTTTTTTTTGTTACTTAAGAATACCTTTATTTAAATGTAGTTTTAAATGTTACTTCTTGATATAAAGTTGTATTTATTATTGATGCATTAAATGTATTTACAAATGTGTAAAAAGAGAGGAAGTGTTTAATCACGCTCCTCCTCACACACTCCATGTTGTGACATAAACACAGTGTGTGTGTGTGTGTGCGTGTGTGTGTGTGTGTGTGTGTGTGTGTGTGTGTGTGTCAGCGTGCTGCCTGAGTGTTGACAGTCAACAGCTGGAGATCTGCCCGGAAGCTAATGAAGCTGTGACGTCATCATAACAGCTGTTTCCGGTCACATGAGGCAGGTCCAGAGGAATATTGTGGGCTACATATTGTTTTATTATTTTACTCCCATTGTGTTATTCTATATTGTTCTAATGGTTCCCTGTACAGCACTTTGGTCACTCAGGTTTGTTTTAAATGTGCTAAATAAATAAATAAAGATTGAGATTGAAGAATATCATGTTTTATTCTGGTCATTATTGTAGTGGTTTGTGACCTGAGGAATAAAAAACGGTATAAAATGATTTAGACAAACCGTGTATTTATGATCAGAGTGCAGTAGCAGCTTCTCGCCGGCAGAGGGAGACAGAGACACTCCGTTTATTTGTTTATGTTTTCTCCTCTCTCCTGCTGAGCTCCTCACTGAGGATTCATCCGTGAGAGAGACACATGTCCTCTCAACCTGTCTGCCTCTCTACCTGTCTGTCTCTCACCTGTCTGTCTCTCACCTGTCTGTCTCTCTACTGTCTCTCTCTCACCTGTCTGTCTCTCACCTGTCTGTCTCTCTACCTGTCTCTCTACCTATCTGTCTCTCACCTGTCTGTCTCTCTACCTGTCTGTCTCTCTACCTGTCTGTTTCTCTACCTGTCTGTCTCTCACCTGTCTGTCTCTCACCTGTCTGTCTCTCTACCTGTCTCTCTACCTGTCTGTCTCTCACTGTCTGTCTCTCTACCTGTCTCTCACCTGTCTCTCTCTCACCTGTCTGTCTCTCACCTCTCTGTCTCTCTCCCTGTCTCTCTACCTATCTGTCTCTCACCTGTCTGTCTCTCACCTGTCTCTCTCTCACCTCTCTCTCTCTCACCTGTCTCTCTCACCTGTCTACCTCTCTCTCTCTCTCTCTCTCTCTCTCTCTCTCTCTTCTCCTCTCTCTCTCTCTCTCTCTCTCTCTCTCTCTCTCTCTCTCTCTCTCTCTCTCTGTCTCTCTCTCTCTTCTCTCTCTCTCTCTCTCTCTTTCTCTCTCTCTCTCTCTCTCTCTCTGTGGATCAGCATCATGAAGGACAGTTTTCTGTTCGTGCTCTGGGTAAGTCTTCACATCTTAATCTGCCTTTAACTCGTCTGAAAGTGTTAATTCATAGGTTTATTAATTGATTATATTGATTGTTATTCAGCTTTCTATTGGGTGAGTAAATGTAGAGAATGATATGAAAAGTGATTCTTCATCAGTTGCAAAGAAAAGCCATTTCAAACCACTCAAAATGACTGAAAATAAATGCGAAAAGATAAGAAATGGATGCAAATCAACCAGGTTATTTAGTGGTGATGATTTGGTTTCAAACTCGACATTTTTATTCAACCCGTCACATCGTCTGCGTTTACATTATTTAACCCTCAGGAATAAAGAACATGTTCAATTACATTCTGTTCAACTTTTACCAGTCCTACTTATATGAATATTACTCAGTTATTTAATATAATGTAATTTCTTTGTCTTTATTTTTTTATTATTATACACTGAAAATATTAATATGATTTAAAATAATTTGAATCTAATCGGCTTTCATCAATCACCTGATGGACAATCAGAAGCAGGTTCATTGCAATAGGCTACGTTATCTGTCTGGTGTCTGCGTGCGTACAATAACATATGTGTGGTGTGTGTGTGTGTGTGTGTGTGTGTGTGTGTGTGTGTGTGTGTCAGGTGTGTGTGTGTCCGACCTGCTGTTGGCACGATCTGGATAACAGCGAGTACGACTGCTGGCCTCTGGACAAACCCAACGAGTACAACATGATGGACTGTGGAGGTCAGAGAACTCTTCTGTACTCACGAACATGTGCTTTCATATATTTAGATTACAGCAGGTCGGTTATAAAGAGACTCTGAGACACCGTTATGTAAAGACAAAGGAACAACATCTACGTAAAAGGACTTAAAGCAGAACGCCTTAAATAATATCAAACTATCCCAGAGATGCACAGAGGCAAACATCCACTCTTCTTTACACTAAATATGTAAAAATGACTGAAAAATAGATGCAAAATGACTCAAATTTGACTCAAAATGACTCAAATATAAAACAGAAGAACTGACTCATCCTAATGCAGTTTTATTATCAGTAACGGGCCGTCTCCACGGCAGCGTTAAAAAAATCTTGGAGGTGGGCGTATCTGAGGCTTGGGATTTTTTTGCGATCAACCAATCACATGAATCTCCCGCCCGCGACATATGAAGCCAAAAAGCCGAAGTAAACTGGATATAAACTCCCCAAAACAGGCGAAAACATACCACTGTCTCTGCCACCCCCTCCATGCCTGGCTCCTCCGGTTTATATCCCGGTAGGTCTGGTCATAAAGCACCGGGTGATTGATTCGCTACCGCTAATTTCTCCTACATGTTTTGGAATATGAGGAAATGACCTGCGGTCTGTCTCTCCCAGCATACACGCCGTTTGATTGGCTAGAGCTTGAACTGTCAGATTTGCGTACACGGGATTGATTGGCTGACGCTTCCTCCTCAGCTTCAAAAGTTGAACATTGTTTCAACTTTGGATCTTGAAAATCCTGAGAATCTCCGCTCGCCTGCCCACAATGCATTTCGGCGAAAGCGAAAAAAAGTGACGTCACCCCATTCAAAGTGAATGGGCAGAAGCGTTTCAAGATTATTTAACGCTGCCGTGGAGACGGCCCGTAACCCCTTTACTCCTGCTCTGACTTTAAGTTTATTAAGGATTAATAAACAAAGAATTTGAATACTCTCTAAATGTGAAAAGCAAGTTATTTCTCCTAAATATGTCCCAATCTTTAAGCTTTATTTCTCATTCCGTTTTTTGTCTAAACCTAATTGTTTTACATCACAGCTCGGATTTATTTGTGTAAATTTAGAAATTGGAGATTAGAAAAACACAAGAGTTTTAGCCTGTAATAGCTCCGTTTGTCCACCGGGCGGAACATGGTATGTTCACGAATAACCCTCTCAAGACGTGACATGGATTCAATATTTTGTAAAAAAAAAACCATGGAGCTCAAATGACCTTCAAATATCTATCAAACGATGGATCCTAAACATCCACTGGACGTAGATTCTAAAAGCACATAATATAAACGTATCGCTAGAAATGTAATCAAAAAGCATTTTAACGCCAAACTATCCTTCAATTTAGGATTATCCACTAAAAATAAATCGGGTGTCCGCCATGTTTTTTTCTCACTGGGAAAGTTTGCGATCACGTGACACGGACACCGGTCATTAGAAATGAATAGGAACACATATGCATCCATGTCACGTCTTGAGAGGTTATTTGTGAACATACTACGTTTTGCCCAGTGGACAAACGGAGCTATTACACCTTGTGTTGAGAGACTGGGCTGGTTTTCTCCTGCCGACCCTAAAACAGGCTCAGACTGTTGAATTACCATAAATATGAAATGGTGGTGAAACTGGTAATTCATCAGATGTTGACCCCTCTCAGGTCTGGAGATGGCGTGGCTGCTCCGCCCTCCGGACACCGTGAAGAGCGGAGAACCGTTCAGTGTCTCGTACTCTGTGAGCGCCGGAGAGGCGTTCTACCGCTGGGCCATTGAGAACCACATCTTCACACACAGGTTAGTGTGTTCTACTGAGAACCACATCTTCACACACAGGTTAGTGTGTTTCTACTGAGAACCACATCTTCACACACAGGTTAGCGTGTTCTACTGAGAACCACTCTTCATACACAGGTTAGTGTGTTCTACTGAGAACCACATCTTCACACACAGGTTAGTGTGTTCTACTGAGAACCACATCTTCACACACAGGTTAGTGTGTTCTACTGAGAACCACATCTTCACTCACAGGTTAGTATGTTCTACTGAGAACACATCTTCACCCACAGGTTAGTATGTTCTACTGAGAACCACATCTTCACTCACAGGTTAGTGTGTTCTACTGAGAACCACATCTTCACACACAGGTTAGTGTGTTCTACTGAGAACCACATCTTCACTCACAGGTTAGTATGTTCTACTGAGAACCACATCTTCACTCACAGGTTAGTGTGTTCTACTGAGAACACATCTTCACTCACAGGTCCAGCATTTATTTTCTCTTAGATGAGTAATTTTAATTTCGTGTTTTTGTCTAAACCTAATTATTTTACATTAGACCCCTGACATTTATTTGTGAATGTACAAATTGAAGATTAGAAAAACAAAAGAGTTTTCTTTTTCTCAGAGAATGAACTCCCTCACATGGCTTCTTAATTACGTATTTGTTTACCCAAATGGCTCTAACACTCTGTCTAACACTTGTCTAACACTCTGTCTAACACTCTGTCCAAACTGGATTTCGTCCTGGTTTGAACCTCTTTTCATCTTTAGTGCCATCGTGGACGCAGACGCAGCTCGGAGGTTCTGTGAAAACATCGACTGTCCGACTAACTGGAAAGACGCTGACGGAGAAAACTGCTGCATCCACCACGCCAACATCCACTCCTGTCCTCTGGGACACATGGTACACATCTGACTTCTTTTAAACATATCCTTATTAGTTATTTTCTCACATTCCCCTCCAGTTTAGAGAACAGTTTCTTTAACAAGGGCTCACAACATGTAGAAGGTCTCAAATCCTAAACAATTCAACAAAACGTATCGAAATCAAATCAATAATAACAATGAGAACGTAATAACAGGTATAACAGAAATAAGATAAAGATGGGTTAAGGTCATCCTACATATTACAATACTACAGTCCAATATACTCCTCATTTTAAAGAAGCCATTTTATATATTATCGCCACCATTTCAGTGTTTTATCAGCGGGATGAAGGAACAACCTCCAGCCTGGTTTTTAGAAAGGTTTGTTGAAGGGTTGAGCTTCGGCCGAGGAGGAACCCAAACGACACTCAGCTTTTTGTTTCAGACGGAGAGCATCTGCGGTCCCTGGATCCCTGACGACGGGAAGATCTTCACTCACACATCTCCACCGCGGGGAAGATGACGCAGAGCAACTGGACCTCCAAGGTGACACAGAGCTTTATCAAGTATCTCAGAAGAGGGACTGATCCTTCTTCTGTACAGAAAGGTGTGAGGAGCTAGAGATGGGAAGCGGCAGTTCGTACAAATAAGTATAAAGTCCACAAACAACATGAACTCATTAGATCCCAATTGTACAAATATATTTCACTTTCTATTCTCTGCAGTTCAACCTAAACGTTAAAACATATGAGGATGATACTCTATTCTTTCCTAAAAGCCTGACAGTAATATTTGTACCCAGATGATACACTACCTCATATCTACTACATCTTATATTTACAAATCCTAACACATGCTAATCTCTTTACACACAGACGAAACTCTACTTTAATTCCCTATTAGTTTCTAAATGTACAGAAATAATCTCTTTATGCAGATGATACACACTCTATGTTTCATTCTTCCTTCCTTGTTTTTTTTGCCAATTTTACAACAAACCACCACCAAACTCTCAGATAACTTTTCCAGTTCTGACCCAGTTCCTCTGACCTCTGACCTCTGACCCCCAGGTGGTTCTGGTTCACTCCGGTTTGACCTCGCTCATCGCTCACATTCGAGTCGGACGCATGCAGGTCGCTCTGGAGGCCAGAGCACCGTGGAGCCGGCTGTAGGTCAGTCACATCCACCTTTCTTTTACTGAGTGACCATGTAGACAACACGTATCATACAGCTTTGTTTGTGGGTATAACGGGTATTCACAGGTACCTTTAGGGCCGGGTTTTGGTGATTTTGGCAACCTTAGCAGTCCAATAACCCTTAATACCCTCCCTACTGTTAAACTATAAATAAGTAGCTCCTATTTTCTGTGACCATGTAGACAACAAGTATCATACCCCATTATTTGTGGGTATAACGGTATTCAGAGGTATTTAGGGCTGGGTTTTGGCTACCCTTAGCGGTCCAATTACCCTACGCTTAAACCATAAACAAGTAGCTCCTGTTTTCTGGTTTCTAAGTGTGTGGAGATGGCGTCTGTGAGGAGGCGGAGCTTTGTTCTACGTGTTCGGCGGATTGTGGTGAATGCCCGATGACTCCAACCACCAAACTGTCCATCGGCCTGCCGCTCAGCCTGCTCTGCCTCTGCTTCGTCCTGACCGCCGTGGTGAGGATCTGACGAGAGAAACCCTGGAAAACACTACAAAATAATACAGGATATGAACCCTAATCAATAACTCTGTGTTGTGCAGTGGCTGAGGTACCAGAAACAGAAGCTCCTGTGGGACGAGAGCTGGATCATCGACTTCTCCAAGATAAAACAAGGTACTATCAGCATCAGATGAGATAAACTGCTCTGAAACTGGTCTAAACTGGTGAGGAACTGGTCTATAACTGGTGAGGAACTGGTCTATAAACTGGTCTATGAACTGGTGAGGAACTGGTCTATAAACTGGTGAGGAACTGGTCTATAAACTGGTCTATGAACTGGTGAGGAACTGGTCTATAAACTGGTCTATGAACTGGTGAGGAACTGGTCTATAAACTGGTCTATGAACTGGTGAGGAACTGGTCTATAAACTGGTCTAAACTGGCGAGGAACTGGTCTATAAACTGGTCTCTAAACTGGTGAGGAACTGGTCTATAAACTGGTCTATGAACTGGTGAGGAACTGGTCTATAAACTGTCTATGAACTGGTGAGGAACTGGTCTATAAACTGGTCTATGAACTGGTGAGGAACTGGTCTATAAACTGGTCTAAACTGGTGAGGAACTGGTCTATAAACTAGTGAGGAACTGGTCTATAAACTAGTGAGGAACTGGTCCATAAACTGGTGAGGAACTGCTGAAGACTGGAGTGGTCTATAAAATTGTGTAAACTGGCGAGGAAAATGGTTTATAAACTGGTTTAAACTGGTCTATAAACTAGTGGGAACTGGTCTATAACTGGTTTAAACTGGTCCATCAAACTAGTGAGGAACTGGTCTATAAACTGGTCGATAACTGGTTCACAAGAGGTCTGAAACTGCACCAAAAAGATCTGGTCTACGCTGGTTTAAAAAGGTCTGAAATTAGTCTCAAATGGACGCAAAATGTGTCCAAAACCTGCATTTAAGTATTCCAATGTAGCACCGTAAACCGCATTGTTTTTCCTGCAGCTCTGCACAGATTAGTTTAACTTTAAGGTCATTATATACAGAATAGTACAACTTTGCTGTCTTTTTATAGCATGGTTTATGGTCATAAAAAAACAGCATTTAGAATTGCTGTTGAACTTATTTTAAACCGTTACAGACCAGGAGGCCCGGATGACGATGGGCAGTCTGATGAGTGCGCCGGTGGGGAACAGCGACAGTAACACCAGCTGTGTGACGGCGCTCAGCTGCTACAACGGACAACCTGGGAGCCGGAAAACCCCATTCACCTGCACCGGGATATAGTACGCTCAGTCATATCAAACCTCATCTGGCTTCCTTCCTAGTTCTTCCATCAAGCCAATAGACGCCTTACACACACATTTTCTAACTCGTTTTCTTTCCTTTGGATGATATTGTGCAATGCTCAAAATAAAAAAGCAAACTTTTACACATGCAACAAAGAAAAGAGGTCTTTAGAAACTACATACTGGCTCTAACACCATCTGTGCAACACTGAAGAAGCCTTTCTTTGTTTCGCTTCAGACTAAAGAAAGCTAGGTTGTCCAAGTGAAAGCAGTAGTAGAAGTAGAAGAGAAAACTTCCTGTATTCAAAATATTATTTTTCATTTCCATGATGGCAGGACGGTGGCCATCAAGAGGATTCAAACCAAAGCCTTCTCCCTGTCCAAAACCATCAGACAGGAAGTCAAACAAGTCAGGTACCAAACACACACACACACACACACACACACACACACACACACACACACACACACACACACCACACGCACACACACACACACACACACACACACACCACACACACACACACACGCCTTGTCTCTGGCACAAACTGCTATAAATGAGAATACATAACGCTTTACCTTCATATTACATTTGTATATTCAGTATTTTAACATTTCTTCCGTCTTCAGGGAGTTCGACCACCCGAACCTGTGTAAGTTTATCGGAGGTTGCGTTGAGCCGCCGGATGTTGCCATAGTGACGGAGTACTGCCCCAAAGGAAGCCTTAACGACGTTCTGCTTAACGAGGAGATCCCACTCAACTGGGGCTTCAGGTACACACACACACACACACCACACACACACACACACACACACACACATACACACACACACACACACACACACACACACCCACACACACACACACACACACACACACACACACACACACACACCACACACACAACACACACACACACACACACACACACACACACACACACACACACACAAACACACACTTTAATGAAATGCAACAGCATGCTGACTTAATTAGGGTTACATAAATTACTTCACACAGAGGGCTCTCTTGTGTCATGGTAATGAGGGTTTGGAATAATCAGGAGAGTAAATGATGAAAAAGGAGTAAATAATAAAAGTCACAGAAAACATTGATGGATTACAAACGTCTGTATTATCTTTTAAGCCTTTTTCTTTATGTATGTGTTTTTTTTACATAGTACACTATTCCAAAAGTTGAAATCATATTATTATTATACATTTTTGAACATACTTCTTTAATAATTTAATTACATTTTTAGGTTGAGGCTTCCTCCTAGACTTTATTTTAGTTTGAATTCTTAACCCTAAAATTAAACTGATATCCTAAATATCTTTAAGTTATCCTAATAACTTATAACGCTCAATGTTCTTAATTAAATCTTACTGTCTTATATATATGGGGTTGGGTTTAAATTTGTACATTTCAAATTCAAAAGTAAATAATATATAACCCTCCGTGTTTTCTCCTCTGCAGGTTTTCCTTCGCTACAGACATAGCGCGCGGCGTGGCATATCTCCACCAACACAAGATCTGTCACGGCCCGATGAAGTCTGTAAACTGCGTGATCGACGACCGCTGGGTCTGCAAAATCACAGGTGAAGTCTGAACATCAAATATAAAACTATCTGGGAATGTTTGGTTATTTTGAAGGTTCAAAAAGGGATGAAAATGTAGCTGAAATATGCGCCGCCTGTTTGTAGCAGCTCTCCTTTGTTTATACTTCTCTTGTATTTTCTCTATATTCTCCATTCATTTTTTACAACTCTTTACCTTTTATCGTAGTTAAGGTAAGGTACGTCTATTTATACAGCACATTTTCAGACACAGAGGCAATTCAAAGTGCTTCATATCGACATTAACACTTAACAAGAAGACAACAGAAATGAACACAATAAATAAACACAATGGAATAACCATGCATAATAGAGATAGAGAATAGTTTAATTGTGAGCTTTGGGCACTGTTTTCCAACTTGTATATATTATTGTTAGGCTTTCTAACACATTTCAATAGTCACTTTATCACTTTATTTTTGCTGTATTATTATTTTAATTTGTATTCCATTTTTACCCTCGTGTGAATCCTGTTTTTAACTCTGACCTGTTGCTGCTACAAACGCCTGAATTTCCCCACGGGGATAATAAAGATCCATCTTATCTTATTTTATCTATCAGATTTCGGGTTGAGAATGTATCGCAGGCACGAGGGGGCGGAGCCTCTTTCGTCCTATCAGCAGAGACTTCAGGAGGTCTACATGCCGCCGAGTTTCATAACTCCAGCATGGAGCCCACGCTCCCTGCAGACGTGTTCAGGTGCAACCAAATAACATTTATGTCAACATTTTAAAACACACGTGGATGCACACAATGTACACAATATCTGTTTTTTTATTACTGCACATATTTTATTCCATTCTATTTCAATGTAAATACTGCTATATTTAAAAATAAAATGTTTTAATGTTATTATAGCTTTCTTAAAATAGTTTTCTATCAGTGTTTTACCTTTATGTATGCACCACAACACCAAGTCAAATTCCTCGTACGTGTCCACCTACCTGGTGATAAACCTGATTCTGATTCTGATTAGATTCAAACTATTTTCATATTTGAAATCGTAAGAATGCAAACATCTGACAATTGAAGCAAGACATAGGACACAGTCTTTTATATAATTATTTATACTAAAAGTTTCAGAATGCCGATTTCAGGGACTTTTCATTTGAGATAAAAAGGTTTGAAAATTGCAGTGTTGCAAAAAACTTGAGCTAATGCTAATGCTAATGCATTTCGTAACGACAATGTTCCTTAAATGTAACTGGGAGAATATTCTAGGCTTGGTTAGGAAGCAAAACAATAAATGATATCCACACGGTTTTTACAATTTATAAACATGGCCATCATTATGAATTAAAAAAATTACTCAATACTAATTGGACATATTTTCAGTAACTCTGAGGATCCTGTAGGG